>JAVQJF010024113.1:0-57776 GCA_036023855.1 Gadopsis marmoratus | reverse complement strand
TTTAACAGGCAGAAACCTCAGGCAGAACCAGGCTCTTGGTGGGCGTCATCTGCCTCGACCGGTTGGGTAGAGAGAGAAAAAAAGAAAATATAGGGGGGCGGGGTGTAGGGTGAGAGCAGGATGAAAGAGAACACACAGCAATCAAAGTACAACTCCACATACAGAAAATGCAAAGCAATGGCAGCTACAATGTTAATTGCAACAGCAGCTATACCTAATCATAGATTATTGCTTGTGCAAAAACCGATGAATAAATGGATCAATACATAAATGGGTAGATAAATGAATCAACAAAACACAAACTACTATGAACACATTGATGAATTACAAATTAAAACAAGTGAAAAATAAAGAAACAGTAATAACCAATAAACAGCTACAGTATTTAGCCTATGCAAATGAGTAACACTACATTACAGTTTATTACATCCTGAAGAACACTGTTGGTGCCGTGGGTGTGCACAGTTTGAGCATCTTGTTACTGCGATTCATCCCAGAGTGTGAGAGTTGGACGTGCTCGACCTGCCAGCCCTAGCACAGGCAATGGCTGCCCAAAATCACCCCGACCACTTCTTCACTCTACTGCAGTATTACTGAGAAATAAGTTCAAAGATTTACCATCTGTTACCTTTAACATCAACATTACTAATCTTTACAAAGCTCGTGTTAAGTTTGTGATTTTGCCGTTCTCAGCGCTATACAATTAAACAAAACACGTATCAAGTTTCAGGCTTGAGGGTCGTAAGTTTTGAAACCTCCTTCCTTCTGCAAAATAAGTGTAGGTTTACCTTGTAGCACAAGCGGGAGAAGTTAACAGAAAAAGCAGCTGAGAGAATATCTTCAAATCGGGAAACGCAACAGTAAACACATTTTTCCAAATGGCAGGTAAATATTTAGTATTTGTTTGCTGGTCTGGCACGTGTCCTCTCCTGCCCTCCCACACAATTCACCCTGGCATATGCCACAGCTAAGGCCCATTAATCAGAGCTCATTTTTAAAGGGCTGAATACACTACTCCCAATTCCCGTGCATTAACCTTGTTGTTGCCCCTTACCACCTCTGAAAGTTGGCAGTAGTGTGCTGCATGTGTGTTTGTGTGAGTGCACATGTGTGTATATTTTGAGCCCTTGTCACTTGTTAGTGTAGCAATTCCTGCCATGCTATAAATAAAGCCAGTCACAGGGAGGGATGGAAGCCAGTGGAGTGCTTTGACAGCAGAGGGCATAGTGGCCTTGTCTCCCTAGGATATGAGGATTAAATCTGGTCTACAAACTGGCAGCTTACTACGTACCTAATATACTGTACCTTTGCACATTATACACCTGGATGCATTTATTTATTAACTATTTTACTCAAACCTGGATGTTAAATACTCTCATTCTGTATCTGTTTAAATGTTGTTTTCATGGTGTTTATGGTGTGGGAGCAATAGAGAACACCACACAGTCTTATGGTACACATCTAGTGGTGTTAACACCTCTACGTATTCATCTGTCCGTTTCAATCTGTATATCTCTCTGCCAAACTAGTAGCAATTTTAAATACAATCTGAACAGAAGAAAAAATATCACATATTTCAATGAATCAGGGAGCAACAAAATGTTAAGACTGTGACCCTCAAATCAGTCCCAAGACTAGGACAGCGACAAACAATTTGCATTACCTGCTCTTTTTCAATTAACTGAACAGTGATAAGTAGTCCACCAGAGCCAGATCCATCCTCTGGCTCTTGAACGGTACAAAGATAACCCGAAGATATTCAATTTAACGATGATAAACAAACAAACTAAAGAGGATGAAGATTGATGAACAAAAGATTGATAAATGGCTAAACAATTATTAAATTAGTTGCCAATGATTTTTCCTTATTAGAATCATTGTTCTAGAACCAGAAAGCACAAGAGCATGTAGTGTAAGTATGTGTGGTCGTTGTGGCCACAAGTTGGGAGAAAAATGACAATGATGCATGTTGTCCGAACCAAAAAGAAACACAGTAGAAGACTTTGAAGTCTTACCTTGCCCCTGAGCCTCCAATAAGCGACAACAGAGAATTAGAAGGAGCTGGAAGGTGGAAAAAGGCACACCCACATGGAGCACTCTGCATCCCACACTGCTCTGACTCCTTCTGGCCATGGCACCATTGGATACTAGGGGGGAAACACGTATACTAACATACGTACTGTATATAGTGAAAAGAAAGCTATTAAGATATTGACAAGCATTTCCATTTTATTTTCACATTTCTTGGTATAATTGGGGAAAAGGCCCATTAAACACATGATGTGAAAAAATAAAAACATGAGAATGCTGGCCTTATGAGGCCAGAGATAAACAAATATAAATCATCTGGTAGATATTTAATTCGCCAACTGTTCAGCACTAAATATTAGTCGCCGGCCAAAGCTCTGTACCACAGCTATTAATACAAAAAGCCTTCACTGGCCAACAAGTTATCAGATTCTAATAACACAATTGTGAACATGCATTCAAGAAGAAAATGTATTGCCATCACATTCAACAAAATATTATTTCCTATAACATAAAACAAAAAAAGAAAAACAGGCCGAAGAAATTGTAAAAAAATTGGTTAGGACAGTAACAGGGACATTGGTTCACAAAGGTATAGGTTAGCAGTCAAATCAGTTCCACTGTGCTTTATGTCAGGAAGGAACAACAACTTTCTCATAGGACGTAAAACTGTAACTAAACACATACACATAGTGAATCAAAGTCAAAAGAGTGAAGTATAGCAATCATTTTACTTTCTGCAGCTTTACTGCTTGAATAATTCTTATTTGGTGGTGGGAATGAATAATATATCTTAGGAGACTGCTCAGGTTTAAAAAGCCAGACAAAATCACAGTCTTACATATTGATCTTCACTGGTGTTAAGTGCTAGTACTTTGACTCTTATGCCTTTTGGGTTTAACAAAACATTTTAGCAGGACAGATACTGTACCTTTTCAAATTACAAACCGTTTGTAATGTCACTAGCACGGTCTTTGCAGAGACAACAACTGACTTAAAATGTGGGCAAAGCTCCATCCTGTCAGTCTAATAGCTGATGCATACTGCGTGGCAAAGTTTACTAAGTGCTATCATTCACCATGACATTCCTCAACAGGCATCCAAAGGAAGAACGAAATCAATAGGGCTACACTTTTTACACACTAATTGAAATTCACATCTTGACATCCAAGAAAAAGATTAATTATTTGGCGCCACTGCATCATTGGGCACGTAAATAAAACCAATTTGCTGTGCCCCTAAATACAAAAAAAAAAAACACCATGCAAACAACAGGCATTATGTTTGGTCACCAACCATTACATCTCATCCACAAATTCTTACTCTACAGTCTAGCAGCATACTGCTTTTGCCAACATTCAATAATGGTAAATAAATGAGTATTGAATATTTAATGGCATTAAAACCTCAAATCAATGTACTGCAATAATCAGAAACCGCATTCTAAACATCAACGCCTGCTGCCACAACAAAATAACCCCACCCCCATATGAATCTTAATGCATGTATTCATGATTAAACTTAATACAGGTACATAAAGATTTAAGTTTAAACAATGAAGACAGCAGACACCACTTTGACTACATACATTACTTCAAAGTCTGTAACTAACTTTTGAAATATCCTGTAAAAACATTAAGTGAGTCTCGGAGAAGGATACACTGTGAGTCTTTAATGCTGCAGTGAAAGACTATCATGTGTCTAATAATAATAATAATAAATCACAAAGAACTCTTACTATAATGCTATGGATGACTACTTTACAGCCCCATCCTCCAAACGTGCGCACACACACACACACACACACACAGAGTACCTGTACTGTGTCTGCACCTCCGTGTTACGTTCCTGCTGTATATCGAACGAGTCCGGCTCCCAGTGCTGCCTGAGTGAGTTTCTTCCCTTTGCCTCCATGTACACTCACAACTGGCACAGCTCTCTTCCCTTTCACCGGCCAAAGAGCCCATCTGCAAAGACAGAGGGAGGGAAAAAGAGGGGAAAAGGAAAAAAGAGAAAAGGAGAGGAAAACCGACGGATGGGAATGAGAAGAAAAGGAAAACAGAGACAGATTGCTTTCATAATTTAGATTGTCAGGAGCTGCATTCTTGGTTAGCCAATGTGCACGGAGTAAAAATCGCAGACTTAAACTAATTTGATTTCACATTCCCTCAGTGCTGCTGCCGTTTCCTTTTCTATTCATTTGCTCGGATCTCAGCTTTTGAGCGCCGAATCCCAAGCCTGGCTGCTGTGCACTTAAATCACAATCTATGTAGGATCTTACTGAAGCTTTAGACCCTATAGCCTTTCAGTGCGCAAAGTAATACAAAACATTTGAAAGGAGATGCAGGAAAACAAAAGCATCCCGAACAAACGGCTTCTCTCTATGTAACATGCCGCTGCCTTCCATCAGTAAAAGACTAAGGCAGTAAAATAGTGGTAATAATGGTAATGGTAACAAAGTGCAGTAAAGGAGTACAGATAGACCAAGCCGGGCCATTATACCGGCCAATACTGGTTTATTACAGTTATATCCGTATCTGAATATAAAATATCGATATCAAAAACACAACATAGGTCAGGCTAGATGACAATAACTATGTCAAAAGATGCTAGGTTAAGCTCTCACACTGCAACACCTTCTGATAAAGTGTCCGTGTGCAAGCCATTAATTATCAACTACTCTAATAGACCTATATTCAATATAAAAAGGTACACTTTAACAGTGTTTGTAATGTTATTTTATCACTTTAGAGCTTCAGTCCATATCAGTGAGGTGTCATTTTGGCAATCCTCTATAACCACGTCCCTGCCGTTGACGAACAGGAAGGTCAGAAAAGAGAAGAGCTCAGCTAGATGTCCTCTAGATTGTAAGAATTTCGCAACTTCCACAAAAACATAAGCTGACGCAGGGACTTGAACCCCAGTCTACAGCTGAAGGACACTCCCTGCTGACTACACATCCTGCTGTCTAAAAGGTACATTAGTCATATGCCACCGTCACCTTTGAATTCCCTGATCCTTCCCTTAAAATAGAACACACCGACACTGTGTAACAACATTTCAACTCCAGTTCTAATTATTGTCACTGTACAGGCAAGCCTGAATTAAACTGAATCAAAATAAAAATGCTGAGTGACGTTAGGCAGTTTAAATTAGTAGTACAAAGAATCAGAGTGCTGATAGATAGGTCCCTTGATGCTCACTTCCTGTTGCTGTGTCATATAATCTGATAGTATAAATGGGACAGGAAAAATCTTTAATACCCTTGGCAATGCTAGTGAGGTTTGCCTTTTGGTGGCAAACTACTGCACCTGGCTAGGGTATTCAGCTTTACAGCTTGATTTTCTGTGTTGTTTCGACAACCTAGGTGGCTGTAATCATGAAATTGGGTGGCTTATCACCTATACACACACACACACACAGACACATATAGAAGAGATGAAAAGTGACAAATACAGTGTAAAATAAAAGGCGTGGTGAAATGCAGAGAACAGATGATTGGCGCATGACAAAATGAAACCAATTTCTTCAACTACAATCAAAGAGACTTGCGGAAACCAGGCACAGTTCATTATCCATGTAAAACCATTCCTTTACTTTTCTGAACGTGCAATCCAGTGGCTTGTGTTTCCTCTAGTACTCGTAAGGAAACAGGGAACAGTGAACAAAGCCAATGATGGGGGGCTTATTAAGGAGAGCCCGCTTCAATTAAGCAAAACTCAAGATTGGACAACATTTTATATTCCTGAAGCACTAATAACCACTAACATTGAGACAGGTCAACACTGGATTTGCCTGATACAATGCATATAGAAGTATTTAGTTGGGCCAAACACAGAGGCTTAAATCCCAAGACATCCTAAATTAACCCATAATGTGATATTATCCAGAGGCCAAGCCCTAGTACTGACATAGGCATAATGTTAATTAATAGTAAAACTGCTGGCTCAAATCGAGATTTCCACTGCAATCACTGTTAACTAGCCATAGTTTGTACATTTCATGTAACGACAGAAATAACCACCAATTGTTGTATAATAATAATATCTAACCAGCAATGTTTTAAAAACGCAAAAGGTCGGTGTTCTGATGGTATTTTCAGAGTCCTAAAAATTTTTTTCTAATCATCTGGATTAAAAGAAAAATATATATTCCCTCCGTTGATAAAACAGATGAACCAATTTCACAAGTTGCCACCGCTTCCGGTCCAGGTATCCGGTGGGCCGCCATCTTTGTTGCGATTCCGAAGCAGAGGTGCGACTTGATAAGTTTTTTTTTTTTTTTTTTATCATTAGTTAAGTGTTGTCAGAAGAGTCTTTGGGGATACTGTAAACACCGGCGAGTGTTTTTAAACGGCCGGATAATTATCTTTTAGAGAAAGTGATGGTTGGCTTCTCTGTGTTGACTCAAACGTGGCGGTAGGCCGAGACGCGGAAATCGCAGCTCGTGTCCGCTGCAGTAAGTTAGTTAGCTGCTACTGGTGCTAGTTACTTCTGGCAAACGCAGCCTAGTTATTATATTACGTATTGCATTCATTTGCTCTAGGTGCCTACATTATATGCTCACCTACTTTTCAACTTTTCTTCCCGCGGGCTCCGTTGTCGCACGTCATGCGTGGGGCGTGGCCAGGAGTGCCGTAATTGTGACGTCATGAGTCCTTGAGGCGTCCTTCCTCGGGACATTTTCACCAGACGCCACAAAAACACAGTCAGCTGTTTAGTTACTGCTTCAGTATGTTTTATTTCCCGACATTATTGTTTAAAATCCCTTTCATACTGCCATGAATAAAATGTCTGTGGGGAAATATTAAAACCATTCGTTAATTTTATCTATTTCTGGCCTTTAAGTAGTCAAATCTAAATACATTGGGTCTAAAAATACTTGACACAGTGACAAGACTGTAAGGACAATATGCACCCATCTGCCGTGTGTATTTTTAATTAATATAATTTGAATCTCGGAAGAAAAGCTGTATTTCTGCAGGTTTGTTTTCTTAAAGCTGATTAAAAGTACACATTTCAGAGCTTTCTTATCCCATCCTTACCATCATAACCCCCAACAAAGTCTGAATCATCCCTACAAACAGAAGCAAAGCAATTAAACTTGTCTGATGGTGTTAATGAGATGTTGAGAGTTGAATGGATTTGGTCTCATGAGAAGTGTCTGTAATTGCTTGCTTGATTTTGGTTAGTGGAATATGAGTTGCATGTAAATTCTCTGGCATACTTGTTTTCCATACTTGATGAGCATCAGTGTGTTATGTGGAAATAATACATAATATGAGATAAAAAAAAATTTTAAACAATCTTTTTATTATGCTGTGCTTGCAGTATCCTAAACCGAGTCTCTTCTGTTAAACATGGAAATCTCCCTCATAAATTGCCATATTTTTATCCATGTTGTTTCATCTGTTGTAAGACCGAGAACTGATTTCTTGCATTTAACAAGTTAGAAATGTGTAGGAAGAAAGAAAGAAGTAACTACTTTGATTCTGAATAAAGCTAAAATGAAAACATCTGTAGAAGTGATTTCTGGGGAGACCATGTTTCTGTTGAATTTGTCCGAATGTAAGGATCACTCTTTTGTGGCATTACCCTCTATCTGAGCAGGCTGGAGAAAATTCAATTTTGCAATGTATTGGAGTCAGGGAAGACAATGATCCTCTAAAGTTTAGAGTCTAAACTTTCTTATTGGACTTTCTATATGATTGAATTTTGATCTTTGAAATAGAGGGAGAGATCTGTCCATACAAAGCCGCAACAGCATCTTGAAACTGACTAACAAGTCTTGTGGAATTTATTCAAGTTCTTTATTGTTCAAACAAGTTATTATTTTCACAAAAAGTCAATATATTATTTGAACAGTAAGAAACTTACAAACCAAAAACATTCCAGACATGGGCTAAAAACACAGCATTTATTTTTATATAACAATCACATTTGTTCTTTACAGTGATCCCATAAACATATGCAACTAACACAAAATGTTGCGGTGCTGTTGGCACGTAGGTTTACTTTGCACTGTTTGTTGCACTGACAATCCTAATAGGAATCTCGACTCTAGTTGAGAGACAGGACAGGTCTCCTGAGCACACGGAGGATGATTAAGAATATCGGTGGAGCTGCAACCACGGCAACAGCAGTGGAGAACTGTGGGAAATAACGTGACCAAAATGTCAGCAAGACGCTACATCACAATAAAGTGCTGAAAGTCTGACATGCCTGCTGCTGTAACTATGCTGCAACAACTATGTACATTTAGTCAAGTACAATTGTTAGGTACTCATACTTTATTTGAGTATTTCAATTTGATATTACTTTATACTTCTACTGTACCACATTTCATAGGGAAATATTGCACTACATTATCTGACAATCATAATAATCGACCAGCTATAAAATAACTTGATGCATTAAATATCACATAGTGCAACCAAATGATGAGCAGGTGGGTGTTACAGATTACTGAGTTAATATGTGGGAGTCTGCAACATATGAATAGATATAATAATAATAATTATTAATAATCAGCGAGTTACTTGTATTTATATAGAACATTATGTTACAAATTAAATCCATGTTTTTTATATTGAAATGCATGTGCAAAAACCCAACCATCCAAAGACCAAAACTAAAATGCTACTTACATATGAATGCACCAAGTATATTACTGAAATACTAAAATACGCTCAAAAGTCTGAAAAGTCCCTACTTTAAGTATGTATTGCTGATAATACTTGTAATAAATAGGCCTATAGCCTGGGTATACCACACTAACCTTAATAGCAGCACCATAGTCCTTTTGGAATGATCGAAGACACACATTGAAGAGGGCAAGGCTGCAAGGCAAGTATGAATCTGTATCCTCCGAGTCTCTGCACCTTTTGGAAGAAAATATTGGATTATTCTTCTTAGTGATTGATGTTGAAAACAGTATACTGCACTTACACAACCGATGTATATACACATACTGTACAATTCAAACACACCTCTTGTACAGAGCACTTAGAAGCAAACTGTTGTCTGCCAGGTAAAGTTCTGAAAGGCCGAGTTCAATCAATACTGACAGCGGCAGCCTATAACCTTCTTCAGCAAGGAGGCCAAGGCTGTACCATCCCTGTGGAAGAACAGTATGGCTTACACATACACACACTCAAGTGCAATTATGAATAAACACAACCTTGAAAAAACTATACACACAGCAAGAAAATCGATTTAAACAAAGCAGACCTGTGGCTCGTTCCTTAGTGCTGCCAGTTTGTACATCTCTGCGGCAGAAAACACGTCTTTCTGCCCGTCGCCCTGCCCCTCATACAACAGGTCGCCCATCCTGATTAAGGCTGGAGAGGCAATCAAATTTAAAAAGTTTCAATTGTGAATATTTGCACACAAGTTTCCAAATATTGAACAACGCAATGGATAGTTATTTACCATAAGTGTCAGGATGTTGACTTTGGATTGTAAGATTGTAATATCTCCACATACAGTTTGATGTAAAAACAGGATCCAGAAAACCAAACTGTGGACAGACAGAGAATTAATTTCTACAACAGTTACAAAACCATGACACTACAGCTAATGTAGAGATAACTCACCGTGTTTAGTTCACACAGATGTGCCACATTGAACTGGGCAGCTGCGTACCCGGACTCAGCAGCCATCATGTAATATAACAGTGAGCTGAACCTGTTGAAAGGCTAGTATGTTAATTTGCTGCACTTGCAATCAAGTGGCCCGATCAGGATCGTGGCATGTGTGAATAGGGAAAAAGATTACATGTCACTCTTGAGATATGAATCCAAGGCTTTCCGCAAGACGCTGCCCAGGTATCCGTTGTGCTCAGCAGCCCACTTCACCCACCTGCAGTCAGTTAAAAAGACATTTCAGACATGACGTAAAGAAAAATCCTATACAGTATGTCAAGTGGAATAAATACAAGGGTAAGTAGCTAACAAAACGGCATCTGATGGACGTCTGCTGACGCGTCCGGGTATCCCAGTAGTCCAGATGTCAGCGAGGTTAACGGCTCCCCTGATGTGCCCTCTCTCTGCAGACTTCAGATAGTACCGATAGGCCATAAACTGTCAGAAAGACAAATGACTTACCTCTTGATATAAGTGATCGAGGCTAGTCTGTAAGCACACTGGTAGCATTTATACTTGAGCTAACCTCGTCAGCAGCCTTTCCTGGATACAGGCCCTGTGAGTAAATGACACCCAGATTCAAAGCAGCATCTGGACACTTGAGGAGATCAGCCTGCTCCCACAGCCGCACTGCCTGATGGTAGTCCTGCTCAATCTGCTCATAGTACCAGGCCAGAGCATTGATTGCAGGAACAAAACCCTATGACACAAAATTTTTAAAGTACAAATTTTAAATGAGTGTTTGCAAAAGGAAGCGGACTCCAAATGTTATGGTATAGATAACAAATGAGCAATAAAGAAGTAATTGACATTTAACCATACGAAACCTTGTCCATTGCTTTCTTCAGGAAGGTGACAGCTTTTGGAATATCCTTTTCAACCCCATGTCCCTACAGAGAAACAAGTTAGTATTTAATAATAAGAGACTAAATGAGAATACCAAAGGAATGAGCAGGTTTCTCTTTCATTGTCATGTTTCTCATTCTACATCAGATGCAGCTCTGACCTGCAGAAGGACTATGCCATAGTCATACATTGACACTGGGTCTTCCCATTGGACAGCTCCCCTTTCATAGTGTCTCACAGCCATCTGGATGTTTGGAGACACCCCCTGCTGACCCCAGAACAGCATGCGGGCTATCGCTTGCTGCAATACAGTTAAAATGACGCGATAAAAATGACGCGATTGATAAAACATCCCCACTTTGTTAGATCGTCTGTGGCCGTTTTCTTTTCCCCCGAAAGGTGTACTTTTAAGCACAAACATAAACACTGTGATATACTTGTTTTAATTTTTCTCACACCTGTCTTCATCTTACTTTCGGCGCTTGTGTATGGTATTTACTGGCAGCTTAAGAAGCAGAGATGACAGAACAGGCTACCTCGGCTTCAGCTGCTCCCCTGCGTGCCTGCAATTTCAGCCACTGGAAGATATGATGGTCTTCATCAGTCTGGAGATTCAACACCTCGTCATTGTTTAAGTAAACAGCCTCAACAAATGTCTAAAAAAGAAAAAAAATAGAGAAGACACCTGTAAAAGTCAATGGATTGTCTTTTCTTTTGTACCCTTCCTTCCTTACACGGTTAGTCCAGAAATGCAGCTCTGTGATTTAAGCAAAACGCAAACCCCTTTAGAGCACTGGAATATTACCAAATTCATCATACTGTTATCTTTACTCATATGAAAAGTAGTCACAAAGGTAAACTTATTGATGATGGAAATCTGAAAACTATAGCCACAACAAGGGGGAGTAGAAAATGTACAAATCAGCTATAATGTATGTATCAGCTCATATAATGTAATAAGCCCACAGCTACATGTTTCCTGACAGCCTCTGCATTAACATTACTCTGTCTGACACTGCTAGTTATGACAAAATATATTGTACAAATACTATTCTCTGATATTTTGTTATATTTTTTAACACGTTTATTATTGTTTAAATCGTTCCATTAACTAAAATTGATGTTTGTCAAGAAAAGGTTAATATTCAAACATATAAACACTATACAAACTCTAACTGTATTACTTTTAGATTAAAAAAGATGTGCAAAATAAGCACACCAAAGCATCCAGTTACAAATGCCTATATTACCTGCTGTGGTGTGGGATTATGACGGTCTAAAGTTGTCTGTTTAGCAATGTTTGCATAATATCCATAGGCCAGGTCTGGGTCTGTAGAGAGGCCATGGAGACCCTGGTGGTGCAGGTGCCCGAGACGCAGAAGTGCTAATCGATCATCCTTCTGGGCTGCCAGCAGGGCAAGGAGCCAGGCCTGTGCCAAATACAAGGGCATGAGAGAATATAAAAAAACTGGATATGTTCACCGCAGGCATAGTTTTAATATAGCTGACCCAGTAGCACACACCTTACTGGGCTGTTTCTTGACTCCCAGGCCAGTGCTGTAGAGCACGGACGACATGTACAGAGCTCGGCTGTCTGCTAAGCAGCCAGCTTGGAGCAGCAGTGGCAAAATTCTGCTGACCACTCCAGTGTTGCTTCTTCTGCCCAGTTTATGAAGTGATAAAGAGTACAGTGCTCTCCCCACAGCTGGCAGGCTAACTCTTCTTTCTCCTGCAAGTCAGGAAGTGAACTGATTTCAGTGCATTATGTTAAATCATACATGGATATCATCAGCAAATGACAAGTGGAATAAGTACTGAAATTGTTTATTCAGCCTGTTACCACCTTTGTTCAACCCCATAGAGATCCCAAAGATGCCAGATATGTGAATTTGGGAAAATGTGTATAAAATGATGCCCAAGACATGCAGAATATATCCATTTAATAAAATGGGTTTGACTATTTAATTCAGTGTAAACATCAAAAAGCAGGATCAAGGTAATATGGAAAATACTGTAGTAATACTGCAGACTGTGTGGAAAAGGGTCATTTTAACCTTAAAGCTACTTAAGGGAAAACTAAAGGGGGAAACCGGATATTCAGGTGGTAAGAAAATACAAAATGCAAAGTACTTTCTTTACTAGGTAAAGTCCTGCATTTAAAATCCTACTTGAGAAACAGTGAAACATACTTAATTGTCAAAGTTTAGGGGCTCATTGTAAAAGAGGCTTCCTTTTCACAATCTATTTGTGTAGCAGATACAGTATAACATTTTAATATAATGTACCTTAGCATTGTTGCCCAATCCAATCCAAGTAAACATATTGACTGTTACATTCCATCTCTGTATAGTTTGTACCAGTGCTAGACAAATTCACTTTGTGCAGTTTATCTCTCACCATGTTTGAAAGCCAAACGCTTGGCCAGTCTTGCAGCTTGTCTTCTATTAGGGACAGTGGCTTCCCACAGCTCACACTGTGACTCCGACTGCAGTCTGTCCTTTACCGTCCACTCATGGAAAGCATCAAGACAGGTCTCTGGGAAAAAATAGCTTTTTTGTACCTCAGTAGCTCTGCAGAAGGCTCTTTAGAATATGTCAGATACAGTCATTTTAGCACCATCTAGTGGATGTATAAGCCTATTACCAGAATCTGTCTCCTGTTTGGCCTTGAGTGAATAGCCGCTGATTTTCACTTTCATCTCAAGGCTAAATGCTTGACAGGTCTGCAGCCATCCGGGCAGGTCCACTCTCGTAATAACATCTGGAACAACAACTTCAGACTGGAAAAGAGAAAAACTATCATCAAATGCAGTGAATCGCCCACATACAGAATATCTGGGAACAGGTGCAGGACATTACCATGCTGTGGGGTGATATTCTGTTGCGGTAGTAAACCAATGGTCCATAATAACCTTCCACACCTCTTATGTATTTCCCTCCACCAATCACAAAATATCCCTCCGTGTCATCCAGCACGACAATATGCCTCAATCTGTAACAACAGACACGCGGAACACAACGTGCATTTTTATTCCTGATGTTACTATAGATGAATCATGTCATGTCAAAAATAGACTTACATATGTTCCAAAGAACGAACCGTTCTCTGCTCCTTATCCACACACACCATAGAGACTGTCACCTGAGGTGCAGTGACAATGACCAGTTTCATTATAATCATTATTTACATACTGTACGGATATCTTCTGTCAACAAGAGACTACTCACCATTTTACCCCGCAACATCAAACTGATTTGGCACCACTCACTTAAAGGCACCTTGAATGGAGACAGAAATGCAGAGGTTTCCTCCGACTCCCCATTCATCTGGATGTGTAGCTGGCCTGTACACATGAGGCAACAGTGAGAGGCTAATGTATGACCAGAAAATGGCACTGTGTAGTTACATAAAGGGTATACCTGAGAAGTGAGAGACGTCTTAATTATACCTGAATTTGTGAGGAAAAGTGCTGGTGTGACATAGTTCTGATGGGAGTCTACATGGTGAAACACTCCACACATGCTTCCCTGGCAGTGCCTGGTCACAAATATCCAGATGGAGAACATACACCTTGAAAAAATACAAAGCACACTTAATATCTGCATTAAGCTATGTTATATATGGTGTGACTTTAGGTCTTACCATGGAAAAAAGATGGCTTTAACACGCAGATTCTCCAGAACGTCACTGCTGTAAGGGTCCAGTGTCTTTGTGATACCAAAGCTTTCTCCGGTTGAAGCATATATTGAAGACAGCAAATGCACTGTTTCTGAATAACATAAACCGTTTTGTAATTGAGATTTGGAAGACTACAATAGTTTTAATCCATGGCCATCATCTAAAAACACAACCATCCTTTACAGACCAATACAGCATGAGGATGGTGTTCTGATTTTAAAATGTTGACAGAAAACAGAAAAGGATTTTTCAACGCTCCACTTAAATTATTTTTGATGTTAGGTGCCTTTGTCCACATGTGCAATTTACTGCAGTTTTAAGTTAACTTCTCTAACCTTACCTTGCTCTAAAGGGCATTGTTTCTTTGAAAAGCCTTGTGTTAATTGCAGCATTTGTGTGCTCCAGGCAATGCACAGTTGATGCTGTTTTACAGGGCGATTAAAAAAAGGCTTAGGCTGCAAAGTTGCCACATCCTGAGCTGCGACAGACCTCTCAGTGTCATCAAATCCACTGTATCTGACTGACACTAGCAGGATACAACTTAGCACCCACTGGGAGTCTGCAACAATCCCATCAGCTTGATACACAAGCGAATCCGGTAGGATCAGGTCCACAGTCCTTATTTTAGTGTCACCAGGAACGCAGCTCCACTGTCTTAGCAGGAGTGTGGAAATGATGCCAGTGTCAAAAGATAAAATACAGTGCAGCTGTACTGTAGCAGGTTCATCACATGAGTAAAGTATCTTCAAACGATGGTCTGGCAGAGGTTCCTCTGGAGGATTAAGGAGTGTCACCTGGTCTAAACCCCAAACAACCTACAAGAGGCAGAAGACATGAACATAGTTCATAATGCTAATTCTAACCTGTTAAGCAGAAGGGTGAAGAGTATTACAGAAGGGAATCCTGCTCTTACCTGCATACTGAGACAAAACAGATGTATTTGTAGTGTATTGAAATCCATTGTTCACACCGTTTTCTCCATTAAAGATTTTCAAGCTGCAAAGAAACAAGAATCCTCAAGATCCGGATCTCATCCTGCTCCACCTCAATTACCGTTGAAGCAAAGGTAAACATTTAACAGTACATCGCCCCACCCAATCACTATATACACAGTGCAGTTAAGGTGGAGCTTTGTGACTTGTGTTACATACCAATACTTAACTAATGCCATTCACCTGTTATGCATAGTCTACATTTACATATGAATTCAAAGTCTTTGTTTTGGGGCAAACGTGTGTGTGCAGCATGTAGTGTGATGTCTATGACAAATAAGCTCATCTTTCATTCAAAATAGTTTATTGCTATCATGCATGAGTGCCATAAAAGTCTAATCCATCACAGAAGATGCAAAATTATCATTTTCTCTGTACAAATATACTGTATGTATTCATAAATAGAAGTCCAAAATGAAGAGAAAGAAAAATGCAGGGTGGGGAGTAAAGAGCTTAAACTGATCCACTCTAACCCAATATTGGTTTCGTTACAGCAGTTGACATGCATCAACATTACAGCGCAATTATACTGGGAGCAGACAGACAGACAGACACACACACAAAAAGATGGCATAATCCATTTACAGCTCTGTCGTGCAAAAGGGTTATAAATGACACTTTAAAAAAGTACCAGTAGGAAATTGATTTTTTTATAGCTGGTTTTTAAAATAAAATATTCAAACACGTCTTGTTCATCCAAACCACCTGTGACAATATGAGGCTGGGGGAGGCCGACTGTGTCTTTTGCAGCACTTTTTGGTTGTTCATTAGTCAGGAACGCCCTAAGTGTACTGGCATCCCTACTACTTTAGTAATCACCTACAACTACTGATGCATAGTTCTGTGCTCATATGAAGCTATCAATATTAAAACTGGCACAATGTTCTTTGTTGTGACAATCTGAGGATAGTAATTATCCGTAACAAATGTAAACATACTTACTGAGGATACTGTTACAGTAACAATACCGTTGGACATTCAGAGTTTCAACTCAGGATGTACAGTACATCACAGACTCTATATATATCATGTGGTTTTATGTTCTGTGTAAAAGGGGCTCAAAGGGCCAAACATACAACAAAAGCAAAGGCCTCTGAAAGAAATAGCCATTCGGCACTTGAGCTAAATCTTCCATAAAAAGGTGGATTACAAAGTAGTTAGGCTACAACCTGAAAATGTCTATCTTATACAGAGCAAATGATTTTGCCTTGTAACTATAGCCCTTACCAGCATCCATCCCTCACTGATAAACTGCTGTGAAGTTTTCATTTCCACATAAATAATCATTAAAACACAAACAAGATGGAAGATAGCAGAAGCCAAAATCCAAGTTAAACTAACACCCTGTTCATGAAATTAACATTCAGTAGAAAATGTTGGAAGCCTTTTATCCAACATCGCATTTATTAATAGCATAATGTTCAAAAACATAGTTTATTCTTTTAATAGTTGCAATTAAAATGTGCGTCAAGTATTTTGTGTTGGTCTTTGATCAATATGTTTTTCATGGTTTATACTGTACACTTTCTACAAAGTATGCTAACTTTAAATTTAATGAACATAAAAGTCAATTGTCACTCATCTGGTATTTTCAGACCGTTATGTTAAACATTTTGGTAATTGTGTGTTTGGTAACATTTCTGCCTAATAATAAAAAGCAGGACATTTTAGCCAGAATCTCCAAAGAATCAATCAGTGGTTAAACATGTTGCCGTTGTTGAAAAGCTGGACATTTCAGCAAAGCAAAACTCTCTCTCATGCTCACGTGCACTCAACCCTAGATACAAAAAAATAAAGCAAAAGATCTATTGCTGTAATTTGATGGTGCAATTACATTTACAGCTTGTCTAGCTACTATTATTGTTCTGTGTTCAAACAGCACTTTAAACATGTTTTGACAGCCAAAAGTGAAATTTGAATCCCTATTATTCTAGTCTGAGCTTCCTACTACTACACATCTGTTTGAGGATCTCCTGGATGGGTCATTTGCTCTGTCAAGACGACGACAACAAAAGACAGAAACACCTCCATCAATAAAAACAAAGTACTCCGTGAAAAGAAAAGGAGAGCGCTTTCAATTTGGATTTGACGGCTAGGTGGTTACGTAGTAATAAAAGAAACATCAAGTGTTGTCTAAGCAGGTTAACGACAAGAACCAAGCAAACACTGAGAGCATTCGAGTATCAGTCAAACAGAAGTGAAGACATGCAAAATGTTACAGATTGTAGAACAAGAAAGAAAAAAAAACCAACTGGGAGACACATTTCCCTTTGAGACTGGCACAATTTCCTGCAGAATAAATAATACTTTACATTCCAATATACAAACCTACCCATTCCCCACATATTCAACATTGACCAAATAAGCAGATAAAACTGAAAAACAGCTGGTCGCTCCCACAGTCCAGTCTCTCAGTAGGTGGTGTACCTACAAAAAGATGCAACGGCAACAAATTCTACCATCATTTTACCATTAATTAACCCAACAAAAATTTAATTCCCCCCCCCCCCAAAAAAAACCAGACCAGATGAATAGTCAAACAGCTTTGATAGCCTGTAGTTCATGTAGCCCTTATTTCCTCTGTTTCTTGAAGATCTTGAAGGTGTGTTTCTTGCGGCTGGCAGTGGAATCTGTGTCTTCTCCTGTAGAGCCACTGTCCTCCTCCAGTGGGCTCTTCTTGGAGGACAGCTGCGGGATGCGGGTGCTGCCCTTTGCCCCCACGACCACTGGTTGCCCTCCTGTAGGTGATGGTGTGTCAGGTTCAGTGGAGTTGGGGCTGAGGGAGCGGGACGACTCTGACAGACTGTTGATCTCTCCCAGGCTGGGGGACTGCTCCATGCTGTACACCTGCTTCATGAGTATGGGGCTGTCAGGGACAGGCTCTGCAGGACTGACCTCGTGAATGCGGTTCCCTCCATTGGGGGTGTGAGCATGCAGCGAGATGGCGTCATCTGCACGGCCGGACAGGCCGTGAACGAGAGTGGTGGGCTTGATGAGGTGGCCTTTGGAGCTGTAGGCAGATAAGCGATCCCCAACTTGGGAGAGGGACAGGGAGGAGTCGGAGTCAGAACGATTTAGGTCCCTGTGGAGAAAAAAAGATTAGCGCAACACAAGTTAGAAGAAATGAAGAAAAAAAAATTTAAAAAAACCCAAGAGTTAAAAGTTGAAGCCTTGCATGCTGGGGTTTATCTACACTATGCCTGCAAAGCCATTGACACTCTGGGCACAGCCTGGACATTGGAACTCCACACTTGTTAGTTGAGCAGGCAAAGAACAGCAGGATGTTGAGATTCTGTAATGCCCCATCAGGTGCAACGATGTGAAAGCAAAACTAACAAAATAAATGAAAACTGAAAAGGAAGCATGACAGACAAAAAATTGACTCAAAGAGGAAATAATTATGTACAGAAGAAGTTGCCTACGTTATGATACATGTGCTAAAAAATGAGATGACAGCAGGTGGAAAAGAAACACCCACGCACATGCGATGTATGTAGGGACGAGTACCCAAAGCTGTCGCCGCACGATGAGTGTGCTATGGAGACATCTGAGAAGGTGAAATCAGGAATGGAGTCCATGGGCTGGAAAGAAGCATGATATATATGGGAGGAATGAGGGGCTACAGGGCCACCCACAGAGCTGGGTAAGCAGGAAGAAGAGGAGGACAAGGAAGACAGGGACGGAGAGTTTAGGTTGGAGGTACAGATGATGGAGGGGTGAGATACAGCCGAGGATATAGGAGGCAGTTGGAGACACTCGAGTTGACCAAACGAATGGCTGCGAGACTGTCTGAGGGTAGCCCTAGACCTGGGTGGGTATGCGGTTCCCTCTCCCTGCTTCCCCACCAACAGGCAACTCTCTACCAACCTCTGGGAGCCCATGGCCAGCTGGGGGTCAATGTGGCGTTGGCGCAAGGACATCATACTGGGAGCTGTGGGCACAAAACAACAGGATTATCAACAACCACTCATAAAAGCATGCCTGACAGACAAGGGGAGACCAACTGGGAGAGTAGTGGAAAGATATTCAGGTGCTGGGATACAATTCTCTTCAATTTAGCTGACTAAAAACTTACAATATTAATAAGTACAATATTAAATTCCATTTACTAATTTAACCTTTGTACTGCACACCAATATTACCTTGTGATAAAATCCCAATGCTCCTGTCTTATCTCTCCTCCTTACAAGGACACATTTTAAATCAAACAAAAAGGAAAAAACAGTGATGTGTTACCAATTAAAATATCTTGTTTAAATTTACGAGAAAAAACAAACAACAATTAGCCCATTTACAATAAAAGTAAATGACAAATCACTATGGGAAGAAAGCAAGGGTGCACTGGGTGGTGACAAGATTTAGAGGAGGAAGTAAACGTGGCAAGCAAGCAACTAAAGTGGGTTCAGGGTTGTTTATAGATGAACGCAGCATGGAGTAGTTTTTCTCCTTTCAGCAGTGTCCATCTGCAGTGTACTGTCCAATTAAAAAGTAGTATAGCTGTGTGGCTTTGAATCAAGAGAACAGACAGGGATGTCAAACTGAGGACTGAACTGGGGCATGAATAAATGGCCAACCGGGATATTTCCACATGGGCTGACAGTCTGAACCGACGGACCACAGGTCACTGGCTCGCCGTTCCAACAATCGGATGCCATCTGTAGTTAGGCCAATGAAACAGCAGTGGAAACCAAATGCCAGAAAGGTGGTGGGGGAGAGAAGGGAGTGAAATAAGGAGTGCAATTAATGATGATTAAAAGACTTACTCACTATTGATGTCGGACAAGGAGTCTGCAGTACAACTTTCGCCTGCAGTTAGTCAAACTCAAAACCTAAATATGTCAGTTTTGCTATAATAAGTGAAATATAGAGCCCACAACAACATGACTACAAAGCATTATAGTCATGACAATTTTGTTGGTTTTCTGAAGACAAAGATATGCGAGATGTGTTTACCCAAGAATTCTGCAAAGAAAATATGTTTTGTACACAATTTCATAAAAATGATGCACAGTTGTCGTGTATATTTTGCGTCTCATATTGAACCTAAATAAGAATAGGTCAGCACAAAAACGTGTTCTCATTAAGACGTATATTTTTCTTGACAGTTCAATTTCCAGAGGGAAGTCACAGGAGTCTTCAGGCTCCATAATCGACTAAGAGTCGCAAGTAAACAATTTTATCCAAAATGAGAACAGTCAACAAAAAAGGCATTCAACTGGAACTGTGTGTAAAAGAACAAGACAATTATGTGAATTTACATGGCACACACATTATACAAATGTAACACTCATTCAATAACAGACATGTGTGACCCTCACTAACTACATCACCAGTGAAGCCACAGGGACAAATTCAGGTAATTGTAGCATAAAAAGGTCCAAATTCTCATGTGGGCTGATTTTTGGATATCCCCAACACGGTCTTGGAGGTTTTAGGGGTTCCTTTGCTAATCCCCACAGAATGGCCGACAGATTCGGACGAACTCTTACATTGCAGAGTTCCAGGCACGATATCCTCATCCAAGTCGTCCATGTCGTCAGACATGATGAAGTGCTGAGGTGTAGCTCTGCCGCCCGTGAAGCTGGGATCAAGGTTGAGGGCTGAGGCCAGAGAAGGAAGGCCTGGGTTGTTGACGATGGTAAAACCTGTGAGGATCTCGATCTGCTGCCAGCGATGAAGCCTCTCCCGCAGAGCAGCCGTCACCTCACCCAGGGCTTGTCTGTGAAAGATGAACAGAAAGTATGAGGAGGAGAAATAAGTCAAGAGGAAAAATAACTTATCACTGTATGACAATCCAAGTCTGAGATAAGTAATCAAAGTCTAAAGCCCCATTCGGACTGGATTTATGATACTACCTGTTCTGGTCAGTGATTTTAAACTGGTTTGAACATGTATGTGGGTCATTTTTCGTCAAACAGTGAATATCTCTTTCCCCTCCTCCCCTGTAATGTTAATCCTGTCCAAATGGGGCCCAAGTCACTTATTTCTTATGAATGAAAATGCTGCTTTGGCCAGTTTTCTAAAAGTCTATGACAAGTATAACATTACAATTGCAATCTCTGACTTACTTTGCTGCCAGTATTTTGTGGTCCACATCATCCAGGGAGGAGCTGTGAGCCACATGGAAAGTCCCAAAGAGAGTGTTCCTCTTTTTCTTTATCTTCTCTGCCTGTGAAAACAAATGGCCGAACATTTATCTCTGCCGTATTGACATTATCCACACACCATGTTAAAGGGAACTCTTGTTCCCAGGTACAACAGACTAATGTGTGCTGAAAACTTGAACAGCTCTTTCACAAGACCACTATCGAAATTACTCAACATTATTGAGGCTGTTTTATTTCTGAATAACAATTTTTACTGCATTAACAGGTGAAATATACACCCAGTTTCTCAGGTTCATATATTATGGATAGGCAGGCTTGTCTCAAATCTTAGGTCTGTGGTGACTTTGTAAAATAGTTGTTTTAGAATATAATTCATAGATTTTAAACAGATATGCCCTGTGATCAAGGCAACAACATGAACTCTTAAACAGCATAGCATTCCTTTAGGTGTTTACATGCCTACCCCTTCTTTGGCCACCAGGAGCTGCCGTTCAGCATTTTGCTTCTTAATGTTGTAGTACTGCACTTCCACCTCGTGGGTGAGCTGCAGCCACTTCTGGAGAGACTCTGGTGGTGACCAGCTACTCCGTGATTCCAACTCCTTCTCTGCTTTCTTCAAAGCCATGCGCACCTGCAAAACATGTCAAGCATAAAGTGACAAATTAACACATAAAACAACACACCCACAAACTTTATATTATCACACAGTCGAGGAAATTATTTTATTGTTTAGAATTTTATAAAAATTTCTTTTTTTAAAGTTATATAAATAGTACAGTTGCAAAAGCTCTGAACTTCTGGAACCAAAATGGGAGATTAGTATAATGAAATGTCATGAATGTGCTTCTTTTAAAAAAAAAGCTGTCACTAATAGCAACAAACACAATATGTATAAAAAATATTTTCTCAATTTCTGTAATCTGTTACAAAGTTTCAACACACAATCCTACAAATACTACAAAACTCAAGGAGATATTAAAACTATGTTTATAGTTGAGGGCTGATGGATCGACACTTGCCTCCTGACTGTAGTAAGTAAGTAGTGACTGTCCCTGCCACAGAGCACTGAACATGAATCTCAAAGTGTCTTGCAACCACACTCCGTGATTCTGAACAAAAAACAAATTGCAACAAAAGTGTCTGCGATATCACTGTGATAGTCCTTCAAGCAAATACTCATGTGTTTTGCTGACTTGTGTGGGCTGTGCTCTGCTGTTCCTGCCAAATTCCTAATGGACAAAGACATCAGTGGGTGTATTTATACTATTGCCAGTGTGAATCTGATAGGCCTAAACATACTGTGCTGTTGCCACCTTGGAAGTTCATAAAACACTATTCTCTCCATTTCAGTGCTTCTCCTTTGTGCTGAACGTAAGAACTACAAAATCCATGTTTAAACCACATTTATCACATTGCAAGTACCTGTTCTAGCTCTTCTTCAGCATACTTTTGGCGGCTCAGTTCATTCTCTGTGCCCTCACGCAGCTCCCTCAGTCGTTGGGCCTCCTGCTTGGCTGTGTTGATCTCATCCCTCAGCTTCTGCTCAAGGTTCACCTTCTCCACTTCTACTGTACGGTGCTCCTCCTGGGCGATCTGCAGCCTGAGAACAAGACGAGGAACCAAGAGAAATGTGGCTGCTTAACAAGGTCAAACAAAGAAACATAGCATTATAGGTGTCAAGTGTCATTTTCTCTTGGGAAGGCATGACTTCGTAAGGATGCGAGTGCCACGTATGTGTGAAATGTAGAACTTGCATCAGCCATGCATCACCGGAAACAATGGCTAATATGTAGAAAGCAAAGAACCATGGTCAGCTGCTAGGCAGCTCACAATAAACTGACATCAGAGGGAGCAGAGCCCAAAATGGGAACAGCTGCCAGCGTGTAACTTTAGAACAGTAGAGTGTTGTACTCAATGCTCCTGTAGTATCCAGAACACGTGTGTTGGTTTGGATGTAGCATATTTTTAGACTAGCCTTTTAAAAAGTCAACTTTTAATAGAGGAGCTTGTCGCCCATTACATAATTATTTGTGCTTAAGACACACACCATTTTAAGATACTGTAACCAGTTTAAAGACCTAATCCACAGTAGAACAATTGTGATTAACATGTAGAAATATAATATGAATTCTTAAACCAAGAAACAAATGGTTTAATTTGAAATGTAAACCTAATGTAAATGGGCTTTTACCTGAACAGTCCCCTCGTCGGTCTCGTCCGGCTAAGCAATTATAACAACGAAAGTCCCAATATGCAATAGTGAGATTTATGACAACAAAACTACAACTATATTTCAGTCTCTAGGGAGAAGCGCTGTCCTCCTGTCAGGCTTAACACAACAGCAGAGAAGTGCAGAGAAATGAAAGGTGATCCACAGAGCTTCCTATGGAAAAATGTGGGTGGTGGGCAGTCCTGCTAATGCTTTCGACCGTGACCTCTGCCATTCTCCAGCTAAGAATCGCAAGCACAGACGGAGGTAAAATGGCCAGAGAGAAGACGGCAAATGCTGTTTCACTTAACCTGCATTGCAGGGCACACAATCAGAGACAATGTCTCTGCAGACGTTCAAGAGATGGTAAATAATACCCCACACGTTTTTATACTCTTATTATATTTGTGTTTCTTACATCCCTACATAACATTCATTTTGTGGGGAGAAACTAAATTAATGCCTATCACATGAGGTGTTCTTGTCCTTGTCGCCAGTCCTTTTCCAGGATGTCCGTCTGCACACCACACCCTAATCCAAATGTGGATGAATTAGAACTAGAGCTGACATATTAAGCAGTCATGCTTAACACCATCTCCCAGCAGTGGGGCAGAGGGTGGGTCAAACAGTGTTGTAAAAGGCACCCAGGAAATCCAGCTCTAGTCAACGCCCCCTCCCACTGTCTCCCAACAGAGGAGCCATGGTTGGGTCAGGCTACTTGATACCACCACAGGATCCGCTTGAAGGTATGGAAAGAGAGCAGCTGGCAGCAGGGATCAGGAAGAAAGGCACGACTACAGACAGAGGACATACCTCTCGCTCAGCTCAACGTGTACTGTGTGAGATCTGTGCGAATTCTTTTCTTGAGTCACACTGATACAATATAATATACCCCTTTCCACAGACTGCAAAACATATAGGGGAATCTGATTTAGAACAGTTTAATGCTTAACAGCAACTCTCAAATGTCTGAAAAACATCATCTGCTTTTGGCAGTAGATACATAGTGCTAACTGGACCGATTTCTGCTTAACATATCCTTTTGATTATGAAAATACAAGATTAATACACAAGCTACTGCAAATCTTCAGTATAATGAATAGTCATTTTAAAATGAATACGCTTTAAGGCACAAATTCTGCTTTATGAGAAACAGGCACAAGACAATTAGTTTTCTTGTCCTTTGTCAGAGCGTTTATCCACCACAGAATAGATTTAAATGTGGTTGCACAACACTATTCAGTTGCAGGAGATGAATATACGCCAGTGCTGAATGAATAGAAATAGCTTTGGGATATGAGATTAATGCAATGTCTGCACTGGTCAAGATACAGTTTGTGAAGCAGCACAGCACTGTCCTTAACAGCTAACAAGGTACTACAATCAGCAATGGTAGGTTTGGGTGCAGAACATGCTGAATAATGTCTGCACCTGTGGGCTTTTAAGATGCATTACTGGTATTGTGATTACTGGCATCTGCAGAAGAGAACTACGTATGAGCAATTAGCTTAGCAAGAAAGAAATGTCAGTTCCCACTTCAAATTTGGCAGTGGCAGGTGTGTTTTACAAGTGATCAAAGTATAAAGCCGCAGAGGCAACATGCAGAGTTGAGAGAGGGACAGAGGTTGACCTCAACGGTTCGTGTCCACTGAAGCAAACAATGGCTCTTTTGGTTGGTATTCAGCAGGCAAATCCCACAAAAAATACCCGTACCATACTGCTCCAATAAAGAAACACACCTCATATATATTAAATAAAATGTGCATACACATAAGCCATGACGGAGATAGTATAATGCAATAAGAGAGGTGTTACTGTACAGAAAATAAAGAATGCAAGGCTGACACAAACACCAAACTTGGTTCACTCAGTGAAACCTAACTCTCGTCCTTTCAGTCTATTTGCTGTTCATTAGAACATATCAGCTCGTGTTTCAAAAACACGTGTCTCCTAAACAGCCAGCTGATACAAAGAGCAACTCATGTGGGTAATAAGGGTTGTAAACTCAAACAGCTCATCTCTCTGTGGTCAATATCCCCAAGCATCAAGACGGGAATGTTATGCAATGATGTGGCAACGCCTGTCACTGTTCTTCACTCAATTCTTTTCTTCCTTAAACCTCCTGAGCCCTTTTCTAGGTGGAATGGATTTAATGGTAACTTCGTAACAGACCAGCAGCAGATGTACATACCAATTCCAATCAATAATGCCAACACTATCTTTGACAAGAATCCTCTCATGCTGCCTTTTAATCATAGAAAGGATGCAACTTTACAGATTTCAAAATGCACAATTACAATACATTTGTTGCCTAGAGCAAGTACAGTGAAGGCAGCTCACTTTTGAACAGTTCTGCCTCAGTAACATGTTTTAATCTGTAATAGTTAAAATTACAGATGCTAAACATCAGCAGAAAAACATCAAATGTCATTTTACTGTGACTT
This sequence comes from Gadopsis marmoratus, assembly GCA_036023855.1. NCBI lineage: Eukaryota > Metazoa > Chordata > Actinopteri > Centrarchiformes > Percichthyidae > Gadopsis > Gadopsis marmoratus. The sequence goes on along the minus strand of JAVQJF010024113.1, from coordinate 31,830 downwards.
TAGGACATTTGATGGTACTATGTGTGCAACTTAGTAATGGCGTTATCCTTTTAAAAGTAAATAATAAAAAATAAAAAAGAGCTGACCGTTGACCTGTGTATGAGGTAAAGCTGTGTTTGAGAATCCTTTAAAAGGAATAAGAGAAGACTGTGCACGCTTAAAAGCACATTCTGAGCATTCCTTGAAGTATTAACAGGACCAAAATAGTTCAATTTGTCTTATAACCTTCAAATATTCCTCATGATACTGCCAATGGCTTATATGCATTTGGCACTATTTAGGCAGTTTATTTTAAAACATTTCATTTCAAAACATTTAATCATTAAGACAGCAATGGCCTGATGTCTCTTAGGCCAGAATACACCAGGTCAGGAAGAAGTACAACTCAAACTCAAGTTATGCGATGCTGCAGACACAACATTCACAAACTTAATAATGGCTAAACTGAAAGGTTCACAGAGGTCACCTATTCACCAGTTTTTGGGGCAAATCTATTATAGACCAACAATTTAACAAAAATCAGCACCGATTCATTTCCTACAGTGAAAGCAAAGCCAGATGCCAAGGGGGAAGTGTGCCAGGTAACAAACCACCTCACTGCTACCAACAATATATACATTTGATTTAAGAAGCCTTGCATGCCTTGATCATATGCTATATATAACCTTGATAACCACATTGTCCTGCAATTTTATGGTCATTCTCAGGAGCCAGCCAAATCCTGATGGTCTCCACACTCAACTGAGCTATATGCAGTGACATTTGTTAGTGAGATTAGTGCCTGTCTGCTATTGTTTAGTAAAAAGATTTTCTAATGAATGGAAAAGCACTCGTGCAATATCCAGATCAATGCTCAAAGCAAAGCTTGGTGCATTTATCATAACAGTTTGGAAAGGCTGTAACAGATTAGCCACCAACCCAAAATGCATTTGTACTTCAGTGTTGTTTTTCCCTTACAAAAAAGTCTGTGTGAAAAAGCATTTTAAAGTGCATACTGAACAATGTGGAAAACATTGCACTTAGGAGCTTGCAGCTTGTGAATGCAAGTCAGATGTTAAGGTTGTTATACAGAGTTGTCTTAAATAGCATTCCAGGTGTTCACACAGCTAAATTCAGTGTTTTCCTTGAACCATTCATGTACTTATATCATATAAATCTGGTCATAAAAAGGTTTTTGTGTAATTTAAAGGTTACATCTCACGTTTGCCATTTCTTATATTCTTTAATGCTTTTTATTTGCTTTTAAATATTATTCAAGTTTTATTTTTCTTAATTGCATTTCTGTTTTACGGCATTCTCTTCTGTAAAGCACTTGGCGCATTTAATATCTTTGTTGTAAAGCACTTTGAACTGTATTTCTTGTATGAATGGTGCTATATAAATAAAGTTTATTATTATTACTACATTTAATTTAAAATGTGATTTCATCAAGAGTCATGTGTCTAAAGGACTGTCTAGTGAATCAAAATGCACCTCTTCCAGTGTCATTAACAGTCTTTCTTCCCATTTTAGAACAATGTGCCTCAACTATTACATGCAATTTTGTGAAAGTTATGACTGAGTTATGAAAAAATAAATATATACATACACATACTCTATTCACAACCATTATTTGCACGTTCTTAAAAATCAAAGGCGTCATATTTATCTAGTAAAATCCCATTGAGACCGACAGGATTTCCTGCAGTCTGCCTCCTTTCAATGAATGCCTGCCTTTGTGAAATAAAACCTTAACCTTAAGGGGAAAGAGCAGGGGTGCTATTTCACACACACCAAGGGCTTAATAAGTAATGAGTCAGGCTGTTGTTTAGACCGTAGTCTATTGATCAAACTCATAACAAAAAGATGTCTAAGGAATAACTCCATGCATATGCAAGACGCGTTGTTAGTCAAACACTGTCTGTTGTTAGTATTAAAGTTGATAATTATTATTTATCGAAATTAATCTTGAGTTAAAGTTAATTTGAGTCAGGTTATAGTAGTATTTGATATCTACACAGTAGACAAGAAGGTGGTAAGTATACATTCATGTGATTGATGAGCAAGAATTCTAAAATGCAGACAAAAAAAAAAAGAAGCTGTACCACATTTAATACTGTGTTTATGTGAAATGGAAAACTAATGGTATGTAGGCACAAGTCAGTGCTAGACTGTAACACAGTGTGTTATGTGGGTGGTGGGAAAAACCCTCACTTCTGTTGTAGGTCATGCAGACTCTGTTCAGCTCTCTGCAGGCCCTCCAGGTCTTTCATCATCTTCTTCATGTGGTCCTTAGAGTAGCGGTTCTGGATGTAGGCAAACCAGCAGCCACCCATGCCTATGACTATTGACACCACCAGCATGAAATCCTTCAAGTGGTTATGTCTATTCACTGACAGAAAGAGAAAAATAAAGAGTAGTTAGATTTTAGCAAAGGTAATGAACACCAAAAATCATAACATAAGCCTATCAAAGAGGAGATGCATTTCAGCCAGGCAATATATATCCAGAGAGTAAGATAAGGGGGGCAAACAATGAGCAAGCTTCAAAAGGATGTGGTGTGAAGCTTGTGCTTGAATGGAGCCTAGTCATACTGCAGGTTTTGTGGTGTAACACAAAGAGGAAAGTCAGTAGCACATTCAAGTTCAGGTTGCGGTGACAGGAGCCTAGTGCAAAAGATCATGATAAAGCCAGCTTAACACAGCCTATTTCAGTCTGGTAACCAGTGTTACTAAACATGCACAGAAAACCAAACAACGGCAACTACAACATGTTGGTACATGAGCAACTGAGAACCAAATCCTAGATGCCATTCCTCTGAATAAGTGTGAGTATGTTGTCATACTATCTCAGCTATGCCATTTGTAAGCCTTAGATTAGAATCAACTTGAATCAAGTGAGCAGAACTTTTACAAAGGCCATATTAAAGTTAAACCCAGAATCAAATTTGGGTTTAATAAATGTATTTGTCACTTGATGAGTCAGAAGAACATTGTCATGCAGCTTGACACACAGCCTGAATTTCAGCCTAGCAAACTACTCAATGAGGCACATTTTTCTAGCAAAACCTGCAAAGGGATGTGCAGGAAAGAGATGTCAAAAACATGACTTCTACTTCCTGGAGTGAGACAAAAAGGAAGTAAGATTAGGGAGAAAAAGACAGTACAGTCATGCTTGTCTTTAGGCATGACCAAAAGGACATGCCCCCAAGATTAGCAACAAAATCCACATTAAACCATGATTTTATTTTAATTTCCATTTCCGTCTATAACACACGCTTGCACAAAGAGTGCTGTTGTTCACCTGTCTGTTACGATACCCGACTGGTAGAGGCCAGGCAATCCTGCACCTGCAGTTAAGTTAGCTGCTGCGATGGACCAGTACCTAATTAAAAAACCTGTTACCAGAGAGAGCAATCCCAGGTCATCACCAATGCCAACCCCAACAAATAGCGCTGGGTTCAGACAGGAGGACGACACGCAGCAAAGCTCTACCCGCTTCCTTTCGGTGCTCATGTTAACCAATTGGGCTGTTCAGACAGGACGCAACGCAATGCACTGCAGAGTTCTGTGGCCAGATTGCGCTCTGCCGATTCTGTTCCTTTATCTCCACCTGCTGTGACCCAATCCAGCACATAAACACACTGATAATCTATTATAAGTTATATTAATGATATATATATTATATAAATCTGATCCTGATAAATTACAAAATATGAATCCTGCTTGCAACCATTTTGATTTACCTGCCCCTCTCACTGTTCACCCATTCCTACACTGACTATCTGTCCTAAACAGGAAACAGTTTGCCTTTTCTCTTCACCCATGCCTAGTCTATGTAATTTGCTACTTATATACAGTAAACACTACACCAACTGCCTTTTAGAAAGACCACCAAGAGAGCATAAAGTTACATTAATCTCAAACCTGGACCCAAATGCACTTGGGTTAATTATTACACAACTGTGTACTAGATTAACAGGATAAAACCATTGTGAGATGTGTCTTAAAATGCTGCTGCTATATACAGTCAGTCAGTCAGTCTGACTGACTATTAGTGCGACCCCCTGGCTTTGAGAGGCTGTCAAATCCAGACAGCGCTCGCTAATGTCTTCCTTCGGGTGTGACTCTGACAAAACACATCCACAATGACACATGCCAGACACAGACCACTACAGACTTCTTTCCTATGCAAATGCCTGCTTTCTATGAAGATGTATTACATTTTATCTTCTTGCTTCACTAATGATTGCACAGGATCAACTTCAAGCCCAGGGAAGTCTCTGCGCACTATTAATATTTTGTGCAAGCACTATAGATTAAAATGTGTCACAACACCAAGTCCAGAATGTTCCTGACCTTCTTAGCTCAACAATACAAAATGCTATTATTAAACTGCTTTCAACAGCAAACATGTTTTCAAGAAAAAAAAAAATAATTTTGGCAGTCATTCTGGGGACATGCTTTCCTATGTGAACATAGATTACATAAGATATAAAGTATAAAGATATATGTAATATGATAAGATATGACAGCCGAGACACACCCCATCCATTGTGATGTTGTGAACCCCTAGGGAAAAAAACCTGTGGGACTGCAACTGTAGTTACAGAAGTGGAGCAGTGATACTGGAGAAGGGAGAGGATGAGCGGTTTATTTGTCTCAGTACGCAGAGAGGTGTGTCTGGAATACAGAGCAGTGTGGTCTAACCCTCAGCTCACTACCTCAATGCCTAAAACTGATACGGGTGTTTACAGGATTTTCCCTACATATTAAAGATGGGCCAACTAAAGTGAGTAAATCAGTGAGTAGATGGGTAAGTGACTAAATACATTTTTAAAAAAGCAAACAAAACCTGACCACAACATATTACTGGGACGAACTGCTGATGAAACATGAGAGCAGCAGACAACAGTAGACAGGATGTTGGTAATGGTGGTAGGCTGTTAACACTTCCTATAGACAGAAACATTTTTCCAATGCAAGAGAATCAAGTCTGTTTTTTTTTTTTTTTGAGTTACATGAAGCGTTGTCATAGTCATTTTGGAAGATGTTTTATGCCTCAGTGATGACCAGTTATAAGCAAAGTGAACCGGTGAAAAGATTTGAGTGAGCTGTAAACTAAAATACATTTACAGAGTAAGCAATGCCTTTCATTTGGAACAACTACAAAGCATTGTGGGTGCACATAACTGTCAAGAATGACGAATCCTCCAAATTTGTTTTGATAAACACTGCAACTAGATCAGTATCTCAATAAAAATAGTAATAACAGGAAACTACAGTGTGTGGCAGATCTTTTAGCATCTATCATGGTAACAATATGAAGAAATCATTTATAAAAAAAGCAATCCTTGGCCCCATCACCCAACTTTCTGCCAAATGTAATTGAATTCTGATGGCAGGTTTTTAAAGATATCCTGCTCATCAATACAGGTAATGAAACAGAACCCCCTTTTCTCATCTATAGTCAGGGTTTAGAAGTCTCGAATCACAAATCACTGAATTCAGGAATACAGGAATTAAAAAAGAAGAATGTCACATACTCATGGGTGCGCCAAACAGTACAGTGTCCAAAGATTTGAGCTGCAACTTCTGCACATGGCTGCGATCCAGAATCTTCAGAATAGAGAGCGTCAGAGTGGTGTTCTTCACAGCAAACCTGAGAGAGAACAGACACACAGTCATTTTACAGGAAACAAGGAAGGAAGAGCAAATGGTGTAATCCATTTTGAGCCATGTGTAATGTGATCCCTTAACAAATCTTCTAAATCCAAACAATCAGATTTTACATACTAATGGTAATTTTTAAATGCGCCGATTTTGACAAATATACAGACTGGATCCATTTTACTGAAGCTAAATAAAAGAGTGGGACATTAAAATGAATGTAATAAAACTGATAGACTGATCAGAATAAAGAATGTAATGACTTATACAGAGGGTAATGTAAATGATTTATACTTGCTGCCACTAAAGAAGTTACGTCAAGTCAATTATTTGTGTTGGCATCATTCCCACACTGTGCATCACTGCTGTCATGAGTAAACTCTGTAGATCAGTGCAAGTCTTATCACTTTCATTGAAGTATTCAATTTTTATTTCTGAGAACAAAAAAAGTCCTACCAGCCTCATATCAACCACAACTTATTTGTGGACAAGCTAAAAAGGCCCATTTTCCACATACCTACATACAGTAGTAAAGTTTGCAATTTGGAAAAGTTCTAAAAAGTTGACAAGTTGAGATATCCTTTACCTTGGCATGGCACTTCCATTAAAACTCATTTTGCGAAATGCTTCCACATATTGTGGCAGTTCCACATAGGTGATGAGCCATTCCACCACCTCATCCACTGTCCAATTATACACTGAGAGGGAGAAGGAAAAAATGTAGTCACAGCACTCATTGATTCTCAATCATTTCAGAATCATGTGCAGAATTCAGTATTGACAAGGCTGCCATACTTGTCCCCCACATTTGGTGCAATCAGAAAGTATCAGTAATTTTGAAATGAAACAATGACTATGTGGTTATACAGCTGTTACACAGCTTATAGACTTATCGTTAAAAGCTGTTTGAGGGTTTTCACATCTGTACTGAGTGAATAATGTACTTGTTGACCTGTAGCTTTTTTTAGCGACTAATTTTAGAACAATGCAGCAGAACAGCAATCCTAAACAATTGGAAAAGGCTATTAAGAAGTCTTTCTTAGGGACAACCACTCAGTCAGCTAACCTCAATCCAATTCATCATGTGTTTCACCTGCTTAGGAACAGACTGAAGACAAAAAGCGCCCAAAGCCAACAAGATTTGAAGATGGCTATAGTACAGGCCAAGCATCACCAGAGACAATAGCAGGCATCTGTTGACGACTATGATCGTAGATTTCAGTGATTACATTTTTTTTATCTGTAACCAAATATTACATACGATCACTGCAACAAGGATGTGTTAACTTGTACAACTGGCAGACAGTCAACAGTGTGGGCTGTCAGTGTTAATGTGTTGCTCTCACGAACAAAAACCTGGCTCAAAACCTCCAGAGCCCTGTCAAGAATCTGCAATTCAGGGTATGTCAGTACTATTTGCAAAAAAAATAAAAAAAGGGGGAGAACGGCAGCCAGAGGAAACGGTGTGAAAAGACATGACTGCCAGATGGCACAGCGTACGAAAAGTGCTCTCAAAGAGCACACGATAGCCCGGCCAAACAGATAGGCAGAAGGAGGATGTATGTGAACATGGATTTTGTGCTGACAGATTCGATGATGTCTGCTCTGCCCCTGGCTGGAGCTGATAAGTAGACTGCACTTTGCTTGACAAGCCATCTGATCAGCTCCTTACTCCTTTGTTGGGCAAGTGAGAAGGTCAAGTGGGGGTAATGTGCAACACACACCCTCAGTCACATAGAAATACATAAACTCTAGTGAACCTGCTATTCACACTGCTGTCCAGAAAAACAATTAAAGTCACAGGGAGAGTTTCATTCCAAATAACAATTCTAATATCAAACTGTCAGTATTGACAGGGTATATCAATGCGGAACATAGTGTGCAAAACAACAACAACAAAAAAAGAAATACTGCTTGTGCCGTAACTGCTGGCCTTCAGGGGGTAAAAGATGCCTCAAAGCAGTACCTTCAGAGCCCTTCCATGCATTCCACAAGTCCTCCACACTGATGAACTGGTCATCCCCATGGAAGCTGTTATGCTTGGCCTTGGGGTCATGGTAATTTAGATCTTCTCTCAGGAACTGCAGGATGACAAGGACATTAGTCGAGGTTACGAAGAATCTATTTTGCACAAGTGCTAAATGAAAAAAGTAGTAGTCAACACTTAAAAAGGCCTCAAATCTTACAAATGCTCTTTTCTAGCTCCATTACTGACTCAATCTCAGCATAGACAACTTTAGTTAGCTTTGTTTGACCAATGCTGCAATGTACAATTTGAATGCGCCACTGTAATGTTTTGGTTTTCCTTTTACCCAATTCAGTTTCACTACAGGGTAAAGAGATGTCTGTGCTGCAGGTGAAATATCACACTCCTGAAAATATATTCCTTGTAAATTAGCAGGATCTGTATAATATAGCCGTGGCCAGAAGCTTATTCTTAAAAGCCAGACGCAGACTTTGATCTTGTCCATAAAGAAATCAGCTATGCTCTATTTAATCACTGTATGATAACAGGAAGCCGGACTACTGTCTTGGAAGTGCTCTTAATCGTTTTGAGCTTTCTATTTCTAGGCTCAAAGCCCCAACAAATGTGAGTGAGCACTGTACTGCACTTGATTCTTTGTCTTAGGGGTATTTGCATGCCAAGTGCCTCTTCTAAAAGTAGAGACGGCTGCTGTGATGACGTTGCCTGCTTTGGTCTGGCCTTAGCCACGTCACATGCTGAATCAAACCAAAAAGAGGCTCCAGAACTGGCCTCCTCAAGGCCACAATATGTAGTTTAGACTAGAACTCAGGGTGTAAGATACAGGCCGTGTCTTTAAGGCACCAGTGATGTCTAAGAAGCAACCGACTCGACTACGGATAAGTATTATACAGCTGTTTATACTGTACCTAACACTATTCTTAACATATTTCAGAAATACACCACACAGTCTGATTAAAAGGTACACTTATACCCTGTGTTTGTACAATGTCTGCATTTTCACCGCCTACTAGGAACACTGAAGTGACGTAACCCGGCCGGCAGTTGGAGGCAAATTCACTTCTACACGACATGCAACAGCAGCTACAACTGTCGGCCCATTTATTTGTGTTATGTTCCATTTTTTAAGGCTACTTTTACCAGCTGTTGCTCACACGGTTTTACATAGGTTTTTAAAAATGGCGGTTGCCGACGTTGCATTGGCTCTTGCGCACTGGACCAGTCACCATCATCAAGGGTCCTCTTATGCTGGAGAATACCTCCTCTGAATTAGGAGCTTAAAAAGTCCCTCAAAACTGTGTTCTAAGAAGTATGTTCTACTAGGGGTCCTCCAACTGTTCCTTGAACTACGACAAAATACGGCCCAAAAATGCTTAATGCATATACCATACATGCCAGTTACAACCAGACTTAATGTGAATTAGGTTAATTATTCAACAAAAGCGTCAGTTAAAAGGGCACTGGAGTGCAAACAGGACAAATCTTCAAGTTACTCAGTAAGTTAAGACATTACAGGGCTATGATTAACTGACCATCTGAGCAGCAAATCCTATGACAAGTCAGATGACATAGGATTACATTAATGATACCTGTAAGCCTCTTCACACTGAATGAATACCACCTCTGTAACTGTACACACCATAAAACCTTAAACAGAGCATCAGCCCGTTTATAATGACCGTTTAGGCTGTTACTTACGCCGTCTGTCTCTACCACGTCTACATTGCCATTTGCGTCATCATCCATCTGCTTGTGGATACTACGGATAGCCTCGTAGCTGAGAATGGCATTGTCATCCTTGCATAGTGGCTCATCGATGCGACAAAGATCTGGTGGAGAAACAGTCATATCAAGATGGTGATAAGAGGCAACTTTGAAACTCTTGGGTCACCGCAGATTTGTCAAATTATAATTACATTTCTATTTTCTTCTTCTTCTTCTACTATTACGATGATTAAAGAAAGAGGGGACATAAAGCAAATATCTTTATTCACTGTTTCTCAAGAGGATTAGACAGCCTTTATTTTGTACAATACATATGGAAAAAAAAAATCATACCAGGTTAAGAATGAGTGCAATTATGCGCAACTAAACAAAATACCTTTCTGCTATTTGAATAAATGTCAGAATGCAAAGTCCCCGGGAGGATTGCCCTCACTCATCCTCTCTCTCTTGCTCAGATAACTGCAAAATTCCTTAGCTGAAGACAAAGCCTTGTTTATGTAAGGCCTTTCACTCAATGTGGGGATGTTACCAAGAGGCCAGATACCATGACTGTCAGACCTACTGTTTTAACAGTCAGGTCCCAGTAGCATGTAAGGATTTTAGTGTGTTGGGCTCCACAATTAATTGTAGATAAACCAGAAATGTATGTTTCCATGATAAATTATTATGCAATTCAGCAATCTGAAAGTTATCTAGTGACGCCTGTCTGCGCTCTGTGCTCCCTCTCCTTCCTGAGGGATTACGAATCCTTTGCCATAGATCAGAGATAATGCCACCACTCCCACTAAGAGGAAGCCTTATTTGGCATGTACTGCAGATGCTCAGGAGTTGTGTGAAAGGACATGGCAGGCTACCTGCAATAATAGTATGTTTAAATGTGAAGACTGTTTTAAAGCAGCATGGTTGAAGTACACACAAACACTCCCCCTGAAACCTTCAGAAGCGTATATTTTATTAAATTAATTTTAAGTCTGTCTTATGTAACCTCTATGTTCAAAGTAGTGCTGCTATCTTAGACCAGACACTCTCGTAAATTTGAGATTTTCAATCTCAGTGAGTCATTTTCCTGGTTAAATGAAAATATGCAACAAGCATATGTCAAACACAGTATTTCTTATTGTGCAGTTCATTGCATTATAATAACCACAAAAGAAGAATGTGACGGTGAGGGTTAAGGGGGAAGCTGGCCTTGCTCAACAACGTGAAAAAGTGGCTTGCACTTCCCAAGCTTGGTTTTTGCCAACAAGAGTGAGCCGCTACATAAAAATGGGGAGTTAACTTTTATTGAATAAAATACTTGATTCTAGTTTATTCTGGTTTGCAAGTAGATGGACATTTTTTGGTTTAACACTTTGGTGAAATAAACAGACATTGCTTTTCATGTTGCCTGCATCATCCCCACAACAATAGCGTGTAGGAGTACACAAAATCAAACTCACCTCTCCTTTCATAAATGGCTCAGCTCAGGTCCATGTATCTCAATTGATACTGCTTCATCATTAATTACTGTCACCCACACAATAGCGTATAATCAACTGCAGGCATTTGGTTTGAGTCGTGCTGGAAGCATAATTACAGTGTAATGCCCCCCCCACTGATGAACCTATCCTATCATACCAATCCATGTTTTCTCTATTCACAGTAACACATGTTATGACAGGTTTCTCTTAGCAGTTAGAGAGAAAACAGAGAGTAACTATGTCACAGATTAATTTCTGAAACTGTTACTGTGTTCATGCGCGTGTATGAAAGGTTTGTGGTTGACAAATTGTGCCTAATATTTCTCTCTACATGATACCATTAATCAGGAACAAGGTGAACAACGTTAATTTCTATCTATGCGGAAGTTCATTTTTGAGTCACAGCGTGAAAGCATTCAGCTTCAGGAAACCTACAAAGCCACATAACAAAAACACAATAACCCTTTCACACACTCTCATTTTAAACAAAGAATGACAGTTATCTTTGTGAGAGCCAACCACCTGCAACACTCTCATACACCCAACCTGGCCCTCTTTCTCATTTGGCTTGCAAACTTCCAGAGACACAAGATAAGATATGCACATATCAGTCAGCCCGACTTTTTTTAAGAGGTCATGTTACACAAGTCATTCTGTGTGCCTGCATGTAAATGAACAACACACTCCATAACTGCAAGAGTTACTATGTCTTATCGCCATTCAGAATACCTATGAAGCTTTGAAAATCACTTTCAAGAATAAATTCTTGCCCACTGTGGCCTCTTGGGACTGTTGGGACATGTGGCACACATTAGACAAAATGTGCTTCAAAGTAATGCACAATGCGTATGAGCAACTTGGACAACGTATCAACAGTTCGGTCGAGGCAGATGACTGCCCACCCAGAGCCTGGTTCTGTTTGAGGTTTCTGCCTGTTTAAAGGGAGTTTTTCCTTGCCACTGTTGCCTAGTGCTTGCTCATGGTGGAAATTGTTGGGTATCTGTAAATAAAGAGTCGGTCTACACCTGCTCTATATGAACGAGTGCCCTGAGATAACTTTGTTACGACATGGTGCTATATCAATAAAACTAAATTGAAAATTGAACAGTTCCTGTTTAACCGCAATGTTCAGAAATACTAACAGAAGATCACAACCAAGCAAGTTTGTAGTCAAGTTCTTGCTAAAGGTATAGTGAATAAATTCAAGTTAAACATTTCAAAATGTAAACTTTAAACACTTATACAATAAAAACTGAGTCATAGTGTGTCAGAACTGGCTCATACTTATCCTGACTAGATTTAGATTTCAAAGTTTACAGTCCGGTTTGTAGTCTCAACATGTTCACATGCTTCGTGGATCTAGGCAGGAGATTATCGGTGAGAGGACCTCAACTAATACGATTTGTATCTTTACAAGAGGAGTTTGTTAAACTCTCCTGACATGTTTGTGCTTCAAATTAAACCTTAAATTAAAAAGGAAATAAAACTTTGCTGTGTAATGTGGTGCATGCAGTAAGTCACTGCAGGAGTATGCTGTTATGAGAGGCCCATGTTGCCTTTAACATGAATCTACACATTAGGTTATGTAGTTTAGAAATCTGGTGACACATATGTTAAGAAGTGCAAATCCAAGACTTGAGTGTCTACACGATAACATTATGAAGTCCTCTATAGTACTGCGCATTCAATTATTTAATGATTGCAAATTTTTTTAGACCAATTACAAAATTAAAGTACAATGAAGAACAACAATGTACATTGTAAATATCGTACAGCCAATTATATGGATCCTAATTTACTGCAAACAGTTTAACATACTGATTATTACTAACTGACTCAGAAACTACTTAGACCCCTGCTCATCTGCTCCACTAAACATTAGATCACTTACCCCCTTGTCTGACTAGTTGGCTTGATTTGAGTTGGAGGACAGGCTTAATGGAGAATTCCAGCTGGACTATTCTCAGCATGGTTACATATAGTGCTTGCACTATCAAAGACGTGGCATGAACAGTAACACTGTAACTGCCAATCCAGAGCGTGTGGATAAAAACAGACGTTCGTAATGCTACAACAAATTATTGATCACTTCTAAGGCACGGCCTGGGTCCGGCCCCAAGCTATATAGTCGAAATGCTGACTCCATATGTGCCGGTTTGCAGCCTTAGATCCTCAAGTGGGGCCCTTCTGGCCGTTCCAAAGTTGAGGCTTAAATCTAAAGGTGACCGAGCTTTTGCCATCAGTGCCCCTCGACTCTGGAACCACCTGCCCGATGACATAAGGCTGCAGAATGAGTCCCCTCTTTTAAATCACTTCTTAAAACCCATTTTTATAGACTTGCTTTTATGTGATAATTATATCATCTTTTTAAAATCGCCTTTACGGATTTTGATTCGTGTTTATTAATCTTAATTCTACTTTTGTTTGGCTCAATTTATATTTTATATTGCTTTCAGAGTATCCTGTCTTTGCTTTGTCTGTCAAAGCACTTCCTAAACTCTTTCTTTTAAAAAGGTGCTATATAAATACAGTTATTATTATTACTACTACAAATTAATGCCCGGATTGATTACTCACCTGACACCCCATTTTCAACAATCTGACTGTCCGGTGTTGGTGAGCTTGGTTTGTCAGTCCAGCTTTCTCCAACAAGACACAAGCAAAATATCCACAAGGCCACCACCTTGTTGAACTCCATGGTGTATGCTGGAAAGAAGACAGCAGTCCCATGAAAACTCTGACAATTCCAGCACAACGAGCTCGCAAGGACGTCTTCCAGGTTAATTAATTAAACATCCAAGAATTCAAACAACGTGGCCATGTCGCCTCTTAGAACACACGGCGTGTTGGCAGGGCGAGGAAATGCCATTAATCGGTTTAAGAGTACAGCAACAAACACGGTGAGCTACATGAAGATCCCCTGCGGGACCTGCAGATACACGATATCAGTATCCCGAATGAATGAACGTCGTTAGCTTGCTAATAATACGCGGCTTTAGCTAAGGGAGCCCTCATACCCTTGTGGTCCGTTTTGTTGTGCGTCTGGCTTCTTGGCGGCATGTTTCCTTCCGCGTCAGGGAGAAAAATAATAAGATTCTAAAAAGTAACAGCAGCCCGGAGCGTCGGCGTCTCGTGACTGCACGTCTGACAAGCCCCGACTAGCTTAGCTAAACATGTCGGCTAACTAGGGAATTAAGTGAAATTTCCAAATAAAAAAAAAAGGGAGGGGTAACATTTTCACACTGACGCTTCCGTGTTGTGTTTTTTTTTTTTTCAGTTTATCTCGGTGTCGACTTGCTGCCGCCCGTTAGCCACCTCTGGCGTTTAGCTAACCAGCAGACACTGCGACTCACACAAGGGACGCTGTTAAAGAGCAGCCGCGGTTTTAGCTAGCTGGGCTAGACGGTACCGTTAGTACGGGCACAGCGTAACGCCGACTGGCACAAAAATACGTATAGAAATAAAAGTCACCTGTCACGTATTCGGGCCAGCAGATCTATAACTTCAGCCCTGTGCTAACATTGCAGCAGTCGCCTGGAGTTGAAGCACAGCGAACTCCGCACCCGGCTGGAAAAGGTCTCGGTCTTTCCCCCGACCGAGACTGAACCGAAAAAGCCGCAGAATGTGGACAGAGGGTGGGCTTGTCTTGCTCTACGCCGCAGAGTCCCTGGTTGCCCTCAGCAAGTGTCGCCCCCTAACGCGTGGACTGTATACTCGAATACAGTCAAAATTCAAATAAATTGCTGACGTGTGCCATCTAGCGGATCGTTTAAGCCACCACAGTAGGACCTAAATCTATTAAAGCTCAATTACAACAATTATAAAACGTATGTAAAACAATATGTACCCAATATTAGGGCTGGAAAATAAAACACCTTAAGGGCCTATTACATATGCTGTTTATTGGCTTTTAGTGCTATCATTAGGTAAAGTGTAACGAGCATATCTGAAGAGATTTGTCTGATGTAAAATAATCAAATTAATGTTAAGGCAATGAACTTTGTTCCAATGTTATGCTTTACATGTGACGCTGCATACTAAATAATGAATAGACATTTGCCCCCTTTTGTATTTCAAAATGAAAGCCGAGCATACTTGAAGAACTGTCACTTTACTTTGGCACACATACTGTGCGACCACACTTTTTTTTACAGAAGTTAAAATGTCACATTACAAAGGCATCCATGAATTAGACACTGAGGCATACATAATAATAACAGAATAAACCATACAGCAGCACATGTGCATGTCTTCTGTTCAAACATGTCTGACATCTACACCCTCTAAGGGCTCGAGGGCCGTCATCACGGAAATATATGGAAAAGGCCTTCGTTCCACTCTTCCTCTTGAGCAGGATCGTGGCTGTTATCTTCAAGTGGCGGAGTGGTTGTACATTTAGCACTTGGTCCTCGAGTTTCTAGTCAGAAGTCTTTATCTTCAGAGGATGAGATGACCATGACCTCCTGGGTCTTAAAGTCCCACACTGCCGTCAGATGGAAGGCCATATTGGAGAAGACCACCAGATACTCAAACAGGGCAAACCACGTATAACCTGCAGAAAGAAGAAACGGTATCGGCTGTGTTAAACGCGTGTTTTTGTTTCGTGTCGTTCTCCATTAAGCACAGTTAACGACACTTGCAGATTAAATCAAAATGATCAAACTGATTTAATACTTACTCCCCGATTCACAGTACATGTTGTGTTTCCAGTAAAAGAATCCAGCAAGAGCACAGAAGGATACATTGAGGACTAAGATACGCACTTTCCAATAGTAAGACTTGGCATCCTATAAGGGAGGGGAAAAAACCCAGTAATTCTGAATTTGACTGAAATACTGCAAATTACATGAGGGATTTCAGTCTGTAGTGTGTGATTTGGACTTTTTCTTACCTCAGGACTTAATGAATACTTCTTGATAGCCTTCCATAAATGGCAGGTTATCATCATGTAGATAAGAGAACTGACAATGAAGAGGACAAATCCTTCCTTATGTACAACTAAGGAGCAAAAACACACAAAGAGAGGGGGAATTTTGCTCAGTAGAGGACAGTAATTGTAATAAGGAATTGCCAAATAAAAGTTAAACTTTGCATCAGTGCCTGTCTAGTGTGGTGACAAAACTCTGTACCTTGCTTAAAAACATATGAAAATATAATACTTTGCTTTTTGCTTGAATGTGCGCCCGCCAAGGTTATTATATTTTGCTGAAAAGACGATGAAGAGTTTAGAATAGAAATGGCCTTATTTGCACTTTTCATAAACAGCCTACCCCAGATGGATCTCCACTCAGTAATAAAAATCACAAACATTTTAAAGCTTTCAAACACATTTACGATCCAATCAATTAACTGAGGAGGTAAATTAAAGCTTCACACTGTGCACTTACTCAAAGGGAAAACAAAGATTTGAACGAAGCCTCGCCAATAAAAGTAGATAAGTGGGAATCACTCACAGTATGTTTCACTGGATGACACATATGTGAGCAGCAGGAGGCCGAGGTTTTCAGAAATAGAAAACGCCAGGTTCAAGCGGCTGAGTAAGCTCTCGGGGAACCTCGAGGAAAAACGCGTCTTGTAGAATTTGAAGTAGGTAAACTCCACCAGGAACCTTGGGGCTGAGTGCAGTCCGATGCAGAGCCGCCATATATGGCACTCAGGGCTTAGGCTTATTGAGGCACTGATAGATGGCAGGTAATTAGGAACCTGAGAACACACAATGATTTAGTATCATTTAAAGAAAAACACGGTGGGTTCAGTTTGCAGCAGAAGCACCTTACCTGGCAGTGTGTACCGGTAGAGTCCTCAAAATGAAAAGCAGAGGATATGAAGACACACGTTACTAGTCCGAGCAGTGGAAGGCACACAGTAGCCAGAACACAGGCGGCGAATGACACCCTGATGACCAGGGGCCTCTCGTGCCCCAAGATACTTGAGCCTTGTAGCATATTGGCCTGAAACTGTGAAAAGTCTGATTTAAAACACTGTCTTGCAAATGTGACGCGCGTGGCACGAATAACACACAACAGGCAACATGTGAATATAAATATAGAGATTAGTAAACATGACTGCACAGCTGTACGCTGTCATTATTCCCCCAGTTACCTGGGGGACATTTTGGTATATATGCATGCATTCATGTCTGAAATCGACATCAACCGACCTTCACAAGGACTGCACACTTCCTGGCCTGTCTATGCCCACGTTACATCACAATAACATGCATTGCATCCGGCTGCAGACTGCACCGCGATGTTTCGGAAACCAACACCGGGGTGCGAGCTCCTAAAATAAAGAGCCGGGGCTCATCCAGCCGTCTTATGTTCCTGCGACATCTTCGCATCCGTCGTAGATCTGGTGGTCGCTCCCAGCAGATGGCAATAGGCCCGCGGATGCACACATGCTCCTCAGGCTGCAGCAGCAGCAGCAGGAGGAGGAGGAGGAGGACACACACCGTCAGCACCCGGAAGAGAAAGTGAGCGGAGGAGAGAGAGCCGCTCAGAGAGGATGCTGATGATGACCATGTGTCATACGAGTCTCTCGGTGTTTTGCCAAGTAAGTTTCCGTCTTATTTCTTACGTTTGCGATCACAAATGTTGACTTGCTATTGTTGTTTTAAAAATAAAAAAAAAAGTTTTGTTTTTTTTTGTTTTATTTTGCAGATTTAAGTTAACTCCAGAGATTAAATGAGAAAAGCTCCCAACACTGTGCCAGCAAGGAAGGCGACGAGATGAGAACAGTTGCACAAAATGTTGTATATCGGTTGTATTTCTTTTCACTAACGCCATCATTTGAATATTTCATCATTCAATTCCTCTCAGATTTCCATCTCTCTTCCACGCAAGATGTTACCCAGGATTCAAGATCAAATCTTGCTGCCAGATGTTGAGGGATTTATCAGATATCATCATAATAAGGTAGATCTTCTTTGTATCTGAGGCTCTATTGAATCAGCATTTCAGGGTTAACATCTGGCAAGCCCAAATTCAACTTTTCACAGTCACGTTTTCACAGCACATGGCTGTTTAATCTCCACGTCATTTTGATACTCATGTTGTATGTCCGTGGATTAAGCGTTCAACCAACACATGCTTACTGTCTGTGCAGAGAAAGTCGCTGCTACAACATAATTGCAGATTTTCCTAGTCTCTTCCCAGAGCTTTATAGGAAGGGCAATCTGGCCTGACATCCTAGTTGTCCCCTTCCACCATCTGTCACGCATTCACATTTTCTCCCATGTTCTCCCTTTCTTCCCACCCCAGCATTCATGTCCCTGCTCAAAATGCCACTGAATGAAGCTCCTGAATGATTTATTCATGAACTATGCTAGTGCGCTGAGGCCTGTGGAAGACACAAACACCATACTGAATGTGACCCTGCAGGTGAAACTGTCACAGATTATCGATATGGTAAAGCACCACAGTGCACCGAAGTCACCACAAGATGTTCTGTGTGAAACGAATCTGTGCAGAGATTTTAATGTAGCTGTAACTGAAGAGGAGAGCTTCCTTTTATGTCTTCAACTTGCTCATACCATGTGTGATGATCTCTTCCCTGGCTCCACTGGGCTTCTACCTGCCTGCTGACTCTGGAGAGAAGGTGTCCTTGGGTGTCACTGTCATGCTTGCGCTCACTGTCTTTCAGCTGCTGGTTGCAAGGATCATGCCACCATCTGAGAATGTGCCACTTATCTGTTCCCACGTGGGTCAAGAAAGTCATTCTGCAACACATGGCCAGAATGTGTTTTGCTTATGAAGTAGGGGATAACTGCATGTCACCACAGCCATAGAAACAGGAGCCTCCAGCTGTAAAGATCACCAGCTGCACCATGAATGGTCAGGCAGGACCAGGCAGAGAGGACTGTGCCTTCAAAATGGAGAGAGGACAGGAGACTATGGGCTTCGTAGGCGCAGAGGAGAGGGAAGACATGGATCAGATGACGAGTCCGATAGGCTCTATGGGGATGAACCCTACCAACCACTACAGTGGATGAACGGCATGTTCATGAGCGTGGACTGTGGCGATTCAGGCGTTCCGAGGAGATGCAGGAAGGGAGGTGTGAGTGATGGTGAGAGAAAAGACAGAGAGGTTTCCTGCAGCACCCAAAGCAATGACAGGCAGCTGCTGTGTGACACTGAGTACATAGCCAACTGTTACAGAGATCAGAGGGCCACGCAGAAAAGGACTGGGCAGTGGAAGAAAGTAGCCAAAGTTTTAGACCGCTTCTTTGTGTGGATATTTTTCATAATGGTGTTTTTAATGAGCCTTCTCTTCATGGGCAAAGCCATCGATAAGTGGGTCATAATGACAGTGTTAATTGGTGTACATAACACAGAGATTATTACAATTTAGTACAGGATTCATTAAGTACTGCATTTCATTTTCATTCAGTGTGGATTTTGTTTTCCAAACCTCTTAGAAATGGTCCATTATGAAGGCCATGTCACCACCCACTCTACTGCAGCCTTAACTATGTTAGAATTAGATCTTTGATAAACCTCTTGTTTATGGGTTTGTTGCATTCCTCAACTTTCTTCCCAAATGCTGTGTGAGAGTTACTAAGCTCACCCAAAGAATAGTTAGTGTGTTGGCAAATCAACACATTTTTCTACTGATGGTATGTTCACAATTTTGTGCTTATAATTTCAATAAATACAACACTGATACGTTTCTGTACAGCAACATTTATTTCTGCGTATCTTAAAGAATAAGTCAAGGGGTTCACAAAATCAATCAAATCAAGTGATAAATGAATATGATAGCCACTGCTATCCATTATTCTGATGGGTTTCCAGATACTGGATCTCCAGAAAAAAACGTGAAAATGTGGCTCTATTTGACTGATTTCATTTTGAAAATAAATACACACTGAGAGCATGATGTGAAATTAATTGCAATTTGTATGTGTAACAGTCTGGGGGTGGAAAAATAAATTTTACTATCCTGACATTAATCCGTGAAAGAATCACCCAACATTCAAGAAGTAAAGAAGAGTCAAGGCAAGAGGCAAGGTTCTGCACATAATTTCACAATAAGGATTATCTGTTAAATCCCCTGCATCTCCATTCATTTCACCAGCCATTTGCTTGGCTCTTGATGTCTATTATCCCTGGTCTTTATGTTGCAAAGTGGGCCTTGACTCTTTAGTCTGAACCCAAAGGAAAACAGAGTGCCTAATCTGCAGAACTGTGTTTGGAATCTGTTTTGATTTGGAAAGAAAAGCTATTTGAAATGTATTTATTGCCAAGTTCAGAGAAGTGGAGAACTGTTCTTCAGTCAGCAACTTAATCAGACCACATGGCCTGTTGGATGATCTTTCATAAAGAGATCATCGAAGTCCCTGAGTCCTACATTCCGAGTTACATCCTCACTACAGCAAATGTTGAGGAAAGACAAGTATTTATGTGAAGATTCAAGACATTTCTGCTTATTAAGAAATATATTTAGCCTAATCTTGTAGAATTCTAGCACTCAGTACTACATACTTGAAGAGTTAGCAGTCAATGTTTTCTTTCCCAGGTTTTCTTCTAATATAGGTAACACACTCTCATTTTCTCTTTCCAAAGCTTATACACATGTATGCACAATATAATATGCACAACAAGTAACGTATTTGTACTGTATTGTTGTACTGTAGTGAAACACAGTATTCACAGCTTTCAAGTGGCGTTCAATTCTTACAGTAATGAAGCTGTAATGAATGAATACACCACATAAAATATTACCATAATCCCTGCAACTAAGTGAAAACAAACACATGAATATTTGTAATAATAAATAATAATTGTGATTTTAGTGATTTTCATGAACTTTATGTGTGTTTTTATGTTTAATCCTTAATCAAAGTATGATTAGGTTGAAGTCACTTTTCTTTTCAGAATTTGGCTAATTTTATCCCGTAATGACTTTGTTTGCATTCCATAAATGACTGGATTGAAATGAGCAGGGACCACATGAAATAAAATATGTGCAATCTTCCTTAAATCTGGGTAATCTGGGAAACGATGCAATATGACTGTTAGAAAGCCCAACCAGAGCATAATAAGATATAGAATGAGGTGGCTTGCACAGGTTTGCAGTGCTCTGTTATTCAGCTCTCTGTTTTTCTTGATCCAGCAGATGAACGCTATTCTGAAATAGCTGACAGCTATCGCACCAATCGAGCAGCTAAACAGCAACATGGTGGAAATGAGTCCAAAGATATTGTTGATGGACACATCCTCACAAGAAAGCTTGAACAGTGAAGCGTTGTCACAGTAAGCACTTTGTATGACATATCTACAACGGGACAACCTGACTGTGAGACCTATCATAACAGACACAGACAGTAATGACAGCCCCCATGCAGTCGCTGACAGCAGAATCACAGCTTTGGTGGTCATAATTGAGCTGTACCTTAAGGGGTGACATATCGCCACATATCTGTCAATTGCCATGATGATGAGAATGATATGTGAAGCTGTCCCGAACGTGTGGCTGTAAAAGGCCTGAACTGCACACTGGCTGTAGGTCATAAACCGTTCTGTTGAAATGATGTGAGCCATCAGCTGAGGCAGTAGGACTGTGTTACCTATTATATCATTGACAGACAGGTTACAAAAAAGAATGTACATTGGCTGGTGCAAACTCTTCTCAGTGATGATAAGCACAAGAACGCCAATGTTGGAAAAAAGCAGGGAAATGTATACAAACAACAGCAAAAAAAAAACGGGGTATGTGAACTCCCGAGATATGTCAAAGCCTTGGATCTTTAGGATATCACTTGAAACTGTCATGTTGCTTTCCATTCTGTTTCATTTGATGAAAAACCTAAAAGGGAGAAAATGTTAGAAGCTTCAATGTTTAGAAAAACTATATAAATATGACCAATAAGAAAAAATGTATACAGCAAACATTTGTGGTAGAATGTTGGGCACCATTCTGTTATTGTACATTTCATTCTTAAGTGCAAAAAGACATACAATGAAAAATAAAAATATGAATAATGAATAAAAATACTTATAATAGTAAATCAGAATAAAAGATAAAACATCAGTGAATCACAATACTTACTTTTTGACCATTCATTTCAGTCTCCTGTACAAATACTTCAATCATCTGAGCACAATTGTGTACTGTAACTGCAGGAACAAGTACATTGTAAACATAAGATTCAGCAGGATGCAGAGTCGTTACATTAAAGTGACATTTAATGTTACACCACAATGCTGAACATTTATCCTGTACATATTTACAATAAAAGCTCAACTAACTCTACAAGTAGGCATAGTCACAGTCTCATATGTTGAAATAACACTAAAAGCATTTGTTCTTGCAGATGAAAGTAGTACCTTGCCTGTGGAGGTGGGAATCCCGAACTGACTCTCTCTTACCTTCTTCAGTGATATTTGACATTGATTCACCGCCCCTAGTCCCCATTAGAGCTCCAGTGTTCCATGTATAGGCATGGACATTTTAGCTTGTTTAAGTATGTGGCCAGAGAGGGGGCTGTCCTTTAATCCTATGGTTGGTGGTTCAATCCCGCTTCCTTCTGTCATGTGTCCTTGCCAGTTCCCGATGGAGGCCACAACCATGCATGACAGCTATCTCGCCATCGGTGTGTGAATGGGCGAATGAGACCAATCTGTAAAATTGCTTTGGGGAACTGTTAAGGTTGAAAAATACTGTATACGTGAACTCCATTTACCATTACGTTGAGTCTTAAGAAAATTAGGATTCACTGGACGTAGGCCTAGGCTCACGCGGGGGAACTTCAGGCACACTTAACATTTCCATGGAATTTTACATTTCTAGTTATTATTATTATTATTATTATGATATGTAAAGTCTGCATAGCACACCTTTAAGACCAGAAAGCGTTAGCATCACACGCTCATACACAGCTCATCCTGGAACAGGAATTGTCACAAACAGAGGATTCAGTTATGGCAGAAAAGAAAACCCATGCAGAGGTTTTGTGCTTGACAGGTTACCAGTCAATACCTGGATTAATGGGACAAGTTAGAGTTTAAAATTCACAGAACCTGAATGTGTTTGGGCTGGTATGAAGCCCATGTAAACACAGATAGAAGAACATAGAAACTCTAAAGAAAGGCCCCAGACAGCAGACTGGTGAGGTGGCACTAATCACTGAACCAAATTATTATGATGATTTTGATTATACTCCAAATGCTGTAAAGTGAACAGGAAAAATACCACACAAAGTAAAATCAAATCAATTATCAAAGCAACTCAAAGGTCCATCATGTCCATTTCTCTTGGGTGAGATGAGAGTCTTTCCTAATGTCCTAACAGCTCTTTTGTGTGCATGAACAGGGTCCTTGTTCCCAAAGGCCTGATGTGACCACTTCAGTACTAATTCAATTAGTATTCTTATTCCAAGAAATGTAAACAAGTACGAAAAGGCTAAACTGTACAATTTTAATGTTATACATTTTTAATTCATTGAGGTGTGCATTAAAACTGGATTTTCTTTTTTTTTTTTTAACGGAGAGAAGAAACAAAACACAGAGCAAAGAATATGTTGTGGTACTTTAACGTCAACTGTGAATTTAATCTGTTTCACACAAAAACACACTTAGTGATTCAATTTAAGGAATCGAATGTTTAAGTTGTAATGCGACCTCACATGTTAGCCTCTCGGGTGTTATTAAGCAACATTCTCCATTAGGAAACAACAAAGAATCTTATTATTAGCGGAGGTTTCCTAATTGTCCAGGGATTAATTACAATGTGATACAGTTAATAACACATCATCTAATTATATCTCACAGGGGCTCATTAATAAAGGTGTTTTGACAAAGTAATGAGGCATCTAGCTGATGTAACTCTGCCTATTTGTAATGTGTATAGTTACATAATATCATTGCGGTAGCTGAAAAGTTGGATAACAGTAATTTCCAGTATTTCTGTTGTGTGATATCAATATAGCCTTTTCAAAGTAATGCAAACCAAAGAAGAGAAGACTTCCGGCCTTCCCAGCAGTACTGTAGGCCAAAATGGGACTTTGATATTACACTTGATAGTCCACCATTTAAACAACACCCAACTACTGTATGGATTTGTAACGATTAATGTAATAAACACAATTTCCTTTATTTTGAACACAGTGTTAGTCTTTCTGTTGGCTTTTTGAACTTTTTATTCTCTCCTGTCTGCTCTGGCGGACGGCTGCTGGTTGGCTGCAGCCACATGACCAGACAGGGAAGTTTCACTATGGAGGAAAGAATGGTTGTGCTGTTACTTGTTAAGAATCTGTGTTCAGCAGTACTGAGCATTGCTTCCCCTCAGTTGTCACAAGGGCACAGCGATCTCCTCAAATTGTTTCCCTGGTTCACAGGTGTCTGGATGGAGGGTAATACTGGACCAGGTGGAGCAGCTGATTTCACCTCAGCCCCCCTGGCAGCTTCCTCTTTTGGTGATTTATACAATTCAACACCAAGGAAACCAGGTCAGTGGAGTTTAGGGTGGACAAGTTGTGTCTGAGGGAGAGATTTGATGGAAATGGTCTTGAGCTAGTTCCTTATGCTCCTGTCATCACTCTCTCTGCTGTCCTCTTAAGTTTTGGCCACATAGTAATTCCCTTCCTCATCAATTCCCTCGTTACCTGCTCCCCCAACACAGTAAACAGTGGAATCATAGTATTTAAAGCATTACCTATACAATGCGGCTCACTAGGATGGAAGGGACTCCTATATGATATATCATTTTTAACTGAAACTCGCGTGGACTCAAAGTGAAGTGGTAAGAACGTATTCAAGTTTTATTTTTTAAAGTTCTGTCCTTAGCAGTGAGAATTTACAATTTGCTCATTATAACTCATTATAGCTCATTATACTTTTTACATCATTTTCTCTTTATGCATTTCTTGTTGCATCATGTCCTTGCTAAATTGATGTTGAGCATGAAATAGTTAATGCCATTTAATAATAAAGATGTTACTGATTTTTACATTTTCTAGGGAGGAAGAGCATACACATGGACAACCTGTACAACATCTCATCTGATTTAGTGCTAAATCGCTTCAATCTCTCCGCTGAAACTGTCTTTCCTGCATTTTTGTTTGCATCTCTGAGCTACATGATCATACTCTTCTGCAACCTTATTCTTATCCTCACCATTGTACTGAACAAATCTCTGCATCAGCCCATGTATCTAATCCTGCTGAACCTTCCTATCAACGACCTTATAGGCTCCTCAGCACTCTTCCTACAGGTCATTAAAGAAATACTGACAAACAGCAAGACAATGCAATACTCAGCTTGTGTTGCCCAAGCTTTTTTTATCCACATCTATGCAGGAGGTACAGTGCTCATTCTTTCTGCTATGGCATATGATAGATACATCGCCATATGTTGCCCATTGAAATACAACACAATTATGACTAATGCTCACGTTATGAAATTAATCACACTTGTGTGGATGTGTTGTTTAGTTATAATAGGTGTGCTTTTTATCTTGCTTTTGCGTTTACCCCGTTGTCGATCTGAATTGACACACTCCTACTGTGATAATCCATCTTTGCTGTCTCTGGTCTGTGCAGACACAACCATCAATAACATTTATGGGCTTTTTATAGTTGCTCTTACACAAGTGATAGCTAATGGGACGATTTTATATACATATCTCCAGATCCTTGTTGCATGCTTCAGATCCAAACGATCAGACACAAAAGCCAAAGCCCTGCAGACTTGTGCTACACATCTAATTGTTTTTCTCCTGTTGGAGTGTCTGGGCCTTTTCACCATCATATCATATAGAATAAAGGACATTTCACTACATCTAAGGAGATTCCTGGGGATGTTGACATTAATTTTCCCCCCAACACTGAATCCAATCATCTATGGACTGAAAACAAAAGAAATCCGTGAAAAAGTGGTGCACTTTGTTAGGAATAAAATCCTTTCATTTTAAACGGTCAGTACCTTTATGCAGAAAGCAAAAACATCTTACAATTGGGATGTGACATTTATCTTGCTACCTTATAAATACATTGTTTGTTGTTAAATCTCTCCATTTGTTCCTTTGGCTTTATGTTCATGAACATTTCTGGCAAAATCTTTAAAACAATGCATATGAAAACTATAGTGCAGAATGCATGTAGCAGTAATGAGCTTTTGAGAAATTCTTATGTAAGGTAATGCTACTCATTATTGCTTTATCATTACAGTGCAATGCATGAAACGCAATTGCAAATGAACTCTATCCATATCTATCGATCCGTACCGGAAACCCGATATGTTCTGCACATGTGCGAAAATGCGGCTACTTCCTGTCCCTGCGTTTTTTTTTCTTAAAAACCTCCATCAACAGAATTCAATGATTTCTTCATCCAAGCCGTCGACTCTTACACCCATCCCAGCTAGGCTGCTAAAAGAAGTTTTACAATTAGTTAGAACTTCTTTACTGCATATGATCAATTTGACTGCCTTTTTTCACCTACGTAAAACATTGCAAAAATCAGGCACATCTTGTCTCAAAAAGATGCAGAAAAACTGGTCCATGCATTTGTTACCTCTAGGCTGGACTATTGCAACTCCCTATCCTATTATCAGTCCCTTGAAACTCTCCAGCTGATCTAAAATGCTGTGGCACGATTACTGACAAGAACCAGGAAAAGAGTGCCCTGAGATAACTTTGATATAATATGGCGCTATATGAATAAAACTGAACTGAATTTAATTAAAGTCTAGAATAGACAGTAATCTAGTTGTCTACAGGTCATACACAACATCTTGTATGCTGCTGATAGATATTAACTAACTTTAATGATGCCTATTTTGGCTCTGGAATACATGCAATAATTATAGTCATCCATGTCACTGGCAGCTTGATGTGTTGTGCAGCTTTTACACAAACATCCATAACACATTGCAGTCACTTCTTTATGTATCGGTGTGTATTCACAATACAAATACAGCAGAGGGCGCCATCAGTACACAGAACTCTTTCATACCAAGAATATAATCAGAGAGCAGATTAATTTACTCTCATTGTATGGATCCATTGAATTTTCTGTGGCCCCTGATTGAGTTACATTTACTTTTATTGATGTTATTGTTTATTTATTATATTATGTTAATAAAGTGCATACTTTATTTTTTTGTATAATTTAATTTACTTACCTTTTCATATTTCACTTGATTTTTTTTCCACACATTGGAATGTTGAATTGTATAAGAATGTTAATTTCATGTTGACAAGATGAATGTCTGTATGTTCACAATGTTCAATAAAAAAATAATAATAATCTGTTGCATTTTGTGTGATTTACCGCCCTCTTGTGTCTTTTGAGGTCCCGAACAACATAAGGCTAGTACGATGTTTCTTCAAAACACACTATCGATAGAGTGAACTAAAACCAGTAATAAAAACTAAGTATGGGAAAAGACATCATGTAAGTTCAAAGAAAGGCACAAACTTAAGGAAATTCTAAAATATGTGTGCTGCTTCAGATTATGTCCCTTACCATAATGAGGAGAAGAATGATTTTGACATAAATAGAATATATAGAGATAGACAACCACTTACATCATCAAGTAGACACATTTAAATAAGCCTGATTACTTAATGACGACTAAATAATAGTCAGTATATAATGACAGTTTTAACCTTGTTGTCCTTGTTTTGGACAAGGCACATGTGCACGTGGTACTGTGTGTTAGAACTAACTTGTTTACTTATATTACTTATAGTAATATACTGCATATATTATTTTGTTTCATTTTTCTATTTAATTTCATGAATTTTATTCTATTAACAAATATTGTTCACATTATTGTTGTTAATTTAATTTCTTTCATAATTGTATTTTCGCTTTGGCAACAAATCCAGAGTCAAACTCCTTCAACGTAAAGCTTATCAAAGTCAAAAGACATCTAAATAATATAATTCAAGTCACAGACTATTCTTGTTTTTGGTCATCTATTCTGCACTATGTTTCATCTACATATCTACTGACTGTCATTTTTTAAAGTGTGGCCACCACCGACAAAGCAAACCACAACCATATTGTGAGCAAATTAAAATAGGAACATTCCTCCCAGCAGGAGTTTAATTTCAATGTATTAACAATAAGTGCTTCGCTAGTGTGCCTGTTTGTATAGATAGGATATGTGTTTCAGGCAAGGAACTGGGTTGGATAGAGGGGAATCAGACGAAATTAAATTTGATCGTGTCTGTGTTATCTTAAATATGATATTAAAAACCTTTAAGAGCACCTTAAATAAAAAAAAATCCTCAAAATTTGCAATTTACCTGAAAATCATCCACTCTTTTGATTGTCATTCTTACAGAGGCATATTGACAAAAATATGCTTCATCTCCACACTGTGGTGTTATTTGATTTTGCACACCTCAATTTGATGGCCATGCAGAGAGCTCACAAACAACCTCTAATAATATTT
This sequence comes from Gadopsis marmoratus, assembly GCA_036023855.1. Taxonomy (NCBI): domain Eukaryota; kingdom Metazoa; phylum Chordata; class Actinopteri; order Centrarchiformes; family Percichthyidae; genus Gadopsis; species Gadopsis marmoratus. The sequence goes on along the minus strand of JAVQJF010024113.1, from coordinate 3,611 downwards.
CATTGTCTGTATTAGGTTTATACTGGCACTATAATTATACGTATTTACACAGAAGAAGCAAATAATATAATCTGGCAATTTATCAATGAATGTCCCTGATTTGAACAATCAAAGACACTTTGCAGTGACTGTACACGGATATACAGTACTGCATTTAATCAATCATCAATTAATCATGAATTCATTATTTTATCGAAGCATTTTCTTACATTTTTGTGACTGCAACAATAATAACTCTTTATTGTGATTTTACAGTTTTGATAATAACTTTTATACTGTATTTTGTTATGCAGTGTTTTATAATGTGTCACAACCATATAACAGACCACCACACGTATTAAGAAGTGATGTAAAATCCTAGTGAAGTACTGGCCAATAGATTCAAGAGGGAAGAAAGGCTGTAATTATATGCAACTAAACATGTGAAAAATGAAAAATGTTGAGATAATACTGCTATTCCTGATCACCACGGGGCAAAAATGTAACCCTAGAACTACTAGAAGGTCTTGGGGAAAGGATGTGTTGTTTCCTAAAGCTCAGTTTTCCAGGCTCAGCTCCACATGGTCAGATTTGGCCACACTATTCATTTGGTCTCACCGCAGCTAAAGCTAACTTTACTGAAGGTGCACCAAAAGACCTACTATACAATACACAACTGCCCTCATATAAATGAACAGTACTGGAACTTGTGTGGTGGCAAATGATTTTATATTATATCATATAATAACAAAGCTGACTAAATGAAATGATTAGATTGTTATATATATAATATATCATTGTTTCAAGACTGTTAATACACTTGTGCACACTTGTTAGGGCACAGAGGTGCAAAATCTGGGTGCACCATGAAGCACAATGCTGGGCACAGGGCAGCTATAATGTGTCATGTTGAAGAAAATGTTTTTTCAAATTTAGGGAATAACAACAAGAATATACTTTAATTGACATTATAATTTTGCACTTTATATTTTATGTCTTGTTTGTATTGCTTGTATTTTGTGTTTTATGTCTCAGTATACATTATGTACTCTATATTGTATGTTGTCTTCTAGAAGGATACAAGGAACCAATCCAGATTCACTTCACTAGTAATGCCGTCATCCGTCAGAGGATCTCTTCTCCCACTTAACTTTGTTCGAGGCACAGCGATTCATTGTGCGCTTGGTTACCTTGGTTACTGTTTCTTTCTTTAACTTTGCTCATTAGGTTAATGACTTCTTTGTTTACGGTGTTGATAGGACGAATGTGTCACTCTCAGCCCTCTGGAGTGATTTATCCTCAGTACTCAGTTCTGGTAATGAACCTCGAAGGGCTTGGTGACATAATGCCGCAAACAGCTACTGTTTTGTTTTGCAACACTTCCGACAGTGTCAGACAAGTGAGCTTGTGAAAGCTAAAGAGTGGTTTGCCTCTAAGTTGCACTTTATAGAAAAAATGTTTATTAGCCATGGAAATACTTGAATATCTTACTCAAGTAGATGCAGACTACTCACAGTGGTTACTTACGTTGGGTCATAGGCCCAGAATCAATCAATAGCTCTCCAGTTCATCAATGTTAAAGTAGTGTTTTCATTTTAATGAGAAAGCTTCCTTAAAGTTTGACATGCTGGCGAAAAAGAGAGTCACACCACTAACCAGAATATTGTAATTGTGAAATAATATATATAAATGTAGGTCCTTTGTGATATTAAAATTAACTCAAAGTATACAAACAAATAAATTAAATTACTATAACTATAGTACTTTCACTTGCTTTCCACCCGTGCATTTTATTAATGTCATAGTTGTAATTACAGATGGACAGTATGATGATGATACAGTTTTGTTTTGTCTGCAGGTTATTGTTCTTATTTCCTGGCTGTATTAAGCCTCTGCAGTCAGTTTCAATGTTTATTTTTCAAACTGAGAAGATTTTGCCTCAATGTGAGTACTTTAATGTGTCATATATTTAATATACTGCATTATCCAAAACAGACATTATTCTCCTTTATTAATATATAAAAAACTCTAATGATATATATCAATATCGCAACATGAAACATAAGCATTCCGTGATAGAAGATTTTATTAATATCGTCCCCCCCCCAGCGCCAGACTGGCTAATCTCCACACATTCACAGTCCAGGTATACTGTAACCGTTTTGCTGAATTATTTTGTACTGTTTATTGTTTTTCCACAAGCATGTCTTTCAGTTTTTATTATCAATACACACAAAAGCTGCTTTAAAAAACATCTAAAACAAACAAAACTGTCAAGTGACTTCAGTTTCAAAAAGCTAGTCAATTGCACTTCTATAATTGAGGTTAAAGAATAAATATTCATATATATAATATATGTGATGAGTGTTTGCTTTGCACCTAGTCTGACTGGACTTCTGTTGATCATCAAGAAGCTCTGAAAAACTGGAGGTACTTTCACCTGACTCAAAAAAGAATACAGGTCTTTATTTTCAATATTATTTTAATGCATTCGCATTACACTATTAAGTCCTGATACATTTTTTTTTCAAATAGTGAATCAATAAGGAAGTATTCAGATCCTTTACTTGAGTAAATGTAGCAATACTGCAATTGTGCAAGTGTTATTGGCCAAATGTACTAAATGTATCAAAAGTAAAAGTATGCATATAATCATGTGTTTTGTATGTAAAATCTTAACGTGTAAAGTAGTAAACCAAAGCTGTCAAAGAAATGTAGAGCAGTACAAAGTACATTATTTCCTTCTGAATTGTATTGGAGTAGAAGTATTAAGAAGCATGACACCCTATCCAGACAGATCATGGGTGGATATCAACATTATGGATTCATCATGAACCACAACTTTGCAGAATGTCACATAAATTGTTAATTTGTGTGTGTGTGTGTGTGTGTCACCTCTGAGAGGTCCAATCAGAGCTTCAAACGCTGTTGCTTTGCACTTGTTTTTTGGATTTGTCCCCACAGAGTGGAAGGGCCCACATTGGATGGAGTACTCGGCTCCTTTAAAGTCTTATAGATAAACTGAGGGGGTAAACACTCACATAAAATGTATCATGATGTTTTCTTTCTTGTTCTTTCTTGTCTTTCTTGACAGCTTCAAAGTGAATGTTTTTCAGTAGGACATCGGGGGCTCTGTTATTGACATGAATGCCTAAGCCCTTTGACTATGCGACTGAAAATGCAAAGTAATAACAGCGACCTCACACAGAGGATCAGGCTTAGGGGCCCCCTGGGCTCATCAGCCCCTGGGCCTGGGCTCGGTAGGCCTATTCAGTAATCCACCCATGCATTTCAGCCCTTATAAATGTAAAGGTTTTTGTGTTTGACAATACTCTAGACTAAATATTAACTATATATTTATAACTTTAGATGTAAAGGACAGAAAGGAGCAAAGGGAGGGACTTTGCTCCTCCCATGTCATTTCCCTAGTTTTCCCTGTCTGTTTCTGATGCTGCTTGAGCTCCCTTGCCCTGCACACCTGTGGCTGATCTGTATATGAATATGCATACATTACTGTGTCTCCCAGCACAGTCTTAAGAGCATGGAGGAGATTACAGGAGACAAGCGGTTACTCTAGGAGCGCTGGTCAGGGTCGTAGAAGCTCCCTAACCCAGCAGCAGGACCGGTATTTG
>JAVQJF010024109.1:0-10819 GCA_036023855.1 Gadopsis marmoratus | reverse complement strand
AATTGTTGGGTCTGTACATATAGAGTTGGCTTGGACTTGCTCTATATTAACAAGTGCTATGAGATAACTTTGTTATGATATAGCGCTATATAAATAAAATTGAATTGAATTGAATTCTTTTTACTTGTATTTAATAACCTTTTATCTTTATCTTGCTTTATATTATTTATCGTTTACTGGTTTCTCTTTTAATGCTTTCTGAGTATCCTGTTTTTGCTTTGTCTGTCAAAGCACTTTGTAATCTCTGTTTTTAAAGGTGCTATATAAATAATGTTTTTATTATTAAGAGAAAGTGAGATAAAGTGAGTTTCCTGGGGCAGGCACAATAGCACACAAAACACATTCTGATGCACGTATGAAGCGAAAGGCGACTGAGAAGGAAATTGCAGTCTCGGAAACTGAAAATCAGCTCACAGCTGATAAGGCAGAATGTCAGAATGATTTAGTGTGTCAAAGATATTTCCGCAGGTTGGTTCTTGTTTGGATTTGAATTTAAATGTTTTTCACTAAATGAGGGAAAAAGAGTATTATCTTTGGCAGCACTAATGAGAACCTTTTGCATCTGTAAAGTCTAAGTCTAAAGCTTCATGAGTGTGCATGATGAGTCATTCTGGTTGATATATATATATGCCAGCAGAAACACCAGACTAGAACATGCTTTTCACAGTTCAAAAAATGAATCGACATGTCACATCAAAGGATGTGCTCATCATAGGATGAAAGGGGAAACAAAAAACTAACAAAGACTTTACTGGTATGTTTTATGAGGGTCCAAGGACGGGAAATGTTTGGTGCAGGAGCAGAGGCGCCTGTTGGCTGCCTTTGTTTCTAGAAGTGACAACTCATATCCTTCCTTCCTGACCCGAGGCACTGGATAGTATCTACTGTTGCTTGACACCTTTTAACCTCCACCCCTTCCCCTATAAAATAATCTATACTGTGTACTTAACATACCCAACAAGACCCAAGGGAGAAATCAGTGTCAGCTTCGATAAGAACATCCAAATCAGGTGCTTATATAGATTTGTGCCAATATCACAGTGAGCTGGTTAGGGGTCTCGCTTAAGGCCACCCCACAGATCTATTGTTGCAATTCATCATGCCATCATGGGCATGGTCAAAGCTATTTGAATCACTTTATGTGGGTATTATTGTCACACCTATGACATTACTATTACTGCTATAGAACTCTGTATATGTAGAATAAAACACCTACTACTGCATTTTGATTGCACTTTGATTCAATAATTACTAACTACAGACAATATTTCAGGACAAAAAAGTAACACGTTTAGTCATCATAAATCACAGAAAATCAAAACATTTATGTGTCTTGACTTTCTTGTTTGGCATGATAAAGCAGGAAATTCCTTCCTGAGAAGAGGTTTGTGACTGTCTCACGAACCTCTGGGTCTTTTTTGGCTCCAAATTAAAAGCTGCAGGATGGATTATTGGTTAAAGAAACCATCCATCAGCCAGACGTTCAAGCATATGACAGTAAATATCCATCCTGCTGTTCGCTGAAGTGGACAAACTACATCCCCATCAGCTCTGACCTAGGTCTTTAGTGATAGAGCGGAAAATCTTCTGTTGCTCCATGGACAGGACATATCAAGTAGAAAGATAAATCTCATGTTTCTTGCGTGAAAATAAGGCTGGCCAGCAGTAGACATATCGTTGATCTCTCCCCTTTGCTATAGACAGGGTTGGTAAATATAAACTGCAGTGTATGGAGACCAACCCACCAGTATATTGACTGCATACTTTCTGGGTTTTCCGAGTTCAGTTCCCTCTTGCTGCCATACGGGGTCGCCAGCGTGCGCGCTTGCCAAGTGTTGTCTGTCTCTTTAAGACAGGAAATAGACGTCCTCGTCCAAATAAAGGCATTCGTGACAACGCACCATGTTGTCTGTCGTCGGCAGACATCTGAGCAGGCGAGTTTGCGGCGCCTTGAGTAAAGCTACAGGCGCAATGGCAGACGCTCTGGCAACAATCCCCGATGTGGACATTGATCCAGAGGGAACCTTTAAGTACATACTGGTCCGAGTGAAAGTTAAAGATGGCGATGTGCATAAAGACATAGTCCGAGGCACAAAAAGTGCAGAATATCACAGTAAGTTGATTGCTGTAGTCGGCTCAGTGCGTCAGTTCAGCTCGAGATGACGCGCAAACCAAGACACAGGTGTCCTGTGTTGGTGCAGCAGCTTCTTTCTGTGCACCCTGTTAACACGTGCGTACATGCTGCACAGATGCCAGCCTTAATGTATATGTTCATTGCAAATATTCGAGGCGACAGCTTCAGATGACTTAAAAGGAAATCTTGGGAGGAATTGGTCAATTTGCAAGTAGCTTGAGGTTGTTGCTCGCGTGACTGCCCTTTAACTGAACCAGCTTCGTTTTGATTGGTGGAGTGCTTTGAATTATTTACAGATCACATATTTGAGAAGGTCAGTCCAGCTGTGGAGGCCTTGGGGATGGAGTGCAACTGCCTTGGAGGAGGGAAGATAGAGCACAACAGCCAAGAGAAAAAACTCAGGGTGTTTGGGGAATCGACTGTAAGTTCGTTTGGTTGGAGAGGCATTAAAAGCTGAGATCAAATACTCTGAAATATGTTAATGGGATCATGTAAATGCTTTCTCATTCTCAGGCATTTGGTAAAGCAGACCATTCTGTGGCTGTAGAGAAGTTGAAGAGTGCCTTCAGCGGCTACGAGATCACCTGGTCTGACGACACAAAATAACAGCGTCGACCCGCATCTCATTTCAAATGTCTGCCTTTATCGGTTCCAATGCGCAAACAATGACTTTTGACTTTTCTGTGCAACCATCGTTCAAGTCAAATACACCATTCTGCATTTAACCGCTTGTTTCTGATTCTGTGAACGCATAACTGACTCCTAATAAAACTGTGCACAAAGCAAAGGTTTTCAATGTTGTTTTTTGAATGCAGGTTTTATCATTTTCAGTCACCCAAAATGTGATGTGGTATGAGCTCTGCAAACATCATCCAATGTAAAAATAGAAAACAGAATGACAGAATGATTCAGTTTTGTTTTACTTTTGCTTGGTGTTTCGTTGACCTCTTCGGAATCTACGGCAGGGCGCCAAACGTGAAGTCCATACAGGAAGGGGTGAGCCAGGTTGATTCACTAATATATCCTGTCACACTAAGGGAAAGTTTCTTGTTTAAAAGAAAAACACAAGAGGGGCTTTCACTTGCCGTCATAGTTCTATGCTTTCACTTTCGGTGATGCTAAATAATTATAAACTTAATGCTAAAATCCACAGTGGTTTAGACAGTGAAACAATAATAAATAAAAGCCAGGGACTTAAATCTGAGCTAAGAATAACAAAAACTAGTTTACAGAGTGACAAATAGTCTTAGCAGAGTCATACTTTAACAATTACACGTGCCTTTTTCAATGACATTCCACCTCTACAACTAGCACTCATGCCTCTCCTTACGTTTGATATAAAAGATGTTTTTCTTTTTTTTTGCATTAAAAGATGTTTTCCTTCTGTGGACTGCACTATCTAAGAAAATGCAAAACTAACAGGGTCCGAAGTCTATGTCTTGTGTTCAAACGAGAATAATGACAAAATAAAGTATGCTCGAAGCAGACAGTGCATACTCTAATAAGGTTGATTGTTGAGTGTGCAGTTGATGCACTCCCGCAATGCACAAAGGAAATGGGGGTGCTAGTCACAGTTGGAAATAATTCAAATGAATAGTAGATGGTGGTTAAACAGCTCCACAAACATCTGGGAAAGAAATAAGTATTCATATTTTTTTATATTGTATAGAAATTGTATATTTTGTATATATATATGGTATAATTTATTTATTTATACTAACTGCCAAAACAGTATACTCTGGCGATTAGTATGGATTTGCGACACAGCTTAAGAGTTTGCAGCCATGCTAGTAGCTCTGCGAGGCTGTAACATGGCTGTGGATGGTGCTTTGACCTAAGTGCTAATGTCAGCATGTTAACAGGCTCACAGCGACAATGCTAACATGCGGTTAGAATGATTACCATGTTAACCACCTCAGTATAGTGTGCTATCTGACAATTATTAATTAGCACTAAACACACAGTACAGCTGAAGCTAGTGGGAATGTTATTAGTTTTGCAGGTATTTGGTCAAAAACCAAAGTACTGGGCCGGATCTGATGATGGTGCTAAAGAAAAAACAATTAATCTTGAGGGTGACATGAATGTCTGAATCAAATTTCATGGCAATCCGTCCAACTGTTGTTGAGATTTGTCTGTGGCGCTAGAGGAAAATCAGGGGATCACCAAATACATTTTTCATGTGGGAACCGTGAATGTCTGTGCAATCCAATCCATCTTGTTATTTCACAAGATTATATGTTTGGCACCAGAGGAAAAGTCAGGAGATCACCGAAGGTAGGGGGCCTCATCCTCTGGGAGCTATAAATGTCTGTTCACAGTTTCATAGTAATGCATCAAATTGTTGTTTTAAGTATTTCAGTCTGGACCTAAGTGGTGGAACAATTGAGCAGCTGTATGTAAAAAATCCCACCAGAAACAAAAAACAAAGAAACATAGAAACTGGGTAGGTCTAATATGTTGGACACTTTGATCACTATGTGTTATCTATTCTAAAGTAGAAATCAGAAAGCCAAATATCTAATCTGTTTTGTCAGCAAATGATGATACCGATTTGCTGTCTTGATATAATGTTCAGTCTATCCATATTACAAGAGTCTACATCCTTTTCCTCTGGGCTTTTCCCACATGACGCTGGCCGAGTCTTCAACGGTACATGTACGTGTTACAGCATTGGAGCACATTCTTGCCATTGCTTTCTTCTTTTTTTTGCTTGTGACTCACCATGCGGCTGGTGAGTTATAGAGAAAACAAACGGAAGAGTGGCACATTACTGCAGAACGAGATGAACGGAATTAACTACTGTCGGCACACTGAACAGAGCTCCTTTTACCTTGACCCTCATCAGTAGGCTTAACATAGACACTGACACTGACTGCACAATGCTAGCTACCCTGTGACCTCAAAAAAGAAAAAAGAAAAGGCATCTTCCTTCCAGTTTCCATCCCAAATCCAGAGCCAGTTTCCTGTAAAGTGATAACCTTTCCATTATCTACAAACAGGGAGGTCAGCACAGGAGGGAGAAGTCTCAAACTGTGTTATACACAACCCTTTTCTTGGAAAAGGCACATGTTACAGTAAGGGTTTAATGAGATTTCACATAAAACATTAGACTTTTCTATATGACCAAACTGTACTCAGTTGGTGTCGTCATGTAATGGTTAAAAGGGAAAATTCTATTATCAAGTTCTTTACATTCTCACAGACTATAACCCACAGAATAACATTTTCTTTAATTTGTTCCATTGCCATGTTTATATAATACACTGTGTATTGCTTTTGAAGTACATAAATAATGTATACAAAGTATAAAATGAAGATTTCCCTGATTTATCGAGGAGCTTTTGGGGTGATGGATTAGATAACTTTAGCCTAGTTTCTTTCAAATCTGTCTTACACCAAAGACAGATGTTGCAATGTGACCTCCTTGTGGACGGGACAAGTGAAAAAAAATTTCTTTGGGGAGCATTAAAAGTCAGAAACATGCATCTTGCAAAAGCCAAACTACTGTATTCTACAGGAATACCACATATTTTGATATTTCCCTAAGTGTTAGTACGCCGTAAGAAGTGCCGCAATTAACTGTATGTGAAGAGAGACAAACATCAACATGGAGTCCTGTCTCCTAAACAAGAAGTTAGTCCCTTCCTGAAGTGACAGCTGCTAACACCTCAGGCTGCTGGGAAACAAAGCTGCAGCTGAAAAAATAGCATGATGGTTTACTTTACTGCTCAAGATCTTATCAGTGAAACAATTGTTTACCAGACACTGAATTTATAGAGTTGGTCAGGTCAGAGCCAACAGTAATTCCAGATCATTCTTCCTGCAACTGATTTAAATACAATCTTAAAAAAAAATCCTTAACATTTCAATCATTTTCTGCCTACCTCCATGGTCCAGGTAGATATTTGATTAAGTTATTAATTAGAAATATATAAAAAATAAGTTGCGTGTGTTGTGTGGGTCTATGGCCGGTAACATCAAGTCACAAACCATGTAACTAGGACATTGTGATTTCAAAATATTTATCTATGATGTGTTTCATTTTATCACTCTGACACAGAGTTTGTCACCAGGTCACAATGGATAAGTGGATAAGTAGCCTGGAGTGGAAGTGATCAAACTAAGACGTGTTTAGCTCAGTTAGAGTATAGGAACAGCTTGTGTAAGGGAGTGAACCAAAACTCTTACAGATGAAGGACTTTATATCCTAAAGCCCATTAACCTACCATTATAAAGTCATTTGATATCATTATTTGGATTACAGTATATAGCCACAATATCAGTAGGCCTATTCTTATTGCTTTTCCTGTCGAGTCTTCATGAAATCCTTAAAAATCAAACACACAAACATTAAAAACGTATGGCATTTTTTTATGTCCAGCATAAGATAGAATATATAGGTGGGCATAACATAGCATCCATAACGTAGGTCTCATATATCCTTTAAGTTACTTTATGGATTTATAGTGTTCTATATTCTTTCATCTACAGTACCGTGCAAATGTTTTAGGCAGGTCTGAGAAAATGCTGTAAAGTAAGAATGCTTTCAAAAATGGAAGTGTTAATAGGTTAGTTTCATCAATTAAGAAAATGCAGTGAATAAACAGAAGAGAAATCTAAATCTAATCAATATTTGTTGTGACCACCCTTTACCTTCAAAACTGCACCAATTCTTCTAGGCACACTTGCACACAGTATTTGAAGGAACTCGACTGGTGGGTTGTTCCAAACAAACCTTCTTTTGTCTGCTCACTTATCATTTTGTTAATTGATGAAACTAAACTATTAACACTTCCATTTTTGAACGCATTCTTAGTTTACAGTGTTTTTTCACACCTGCCTAAAACCTTTGCACGGTACTGTATAAAAAATTCAAAAGAGTGTGAAAGGTGCTAGAGTAGGTAGTGGATACAGGAGAGAGGAAACTGTATTGACAACGTTAAGGTTGGGCCACTGTGCGCTAAATAAAATACTGAAAAGGGTAGGGAAACACCTAACAGGATTTTGTGAGGGATGTCAGGAAGAGGAGTCGGTAGAGCACGTAGTTTTGACTGTAGGAGGTAGGAGACACACAGAGAGAAGGAATCGCAGGAATTCACATTAAGAGGATTACTGAGCATGTATGAGAGAGCACAGGACCAGGGTACTGTTAGCTTTTTAAGGGGAACAGGCTTTTTTTTTTTTATAGGATATGATGGATAAGGTGTTACTGTAGCTAACATGGACAGGGGGTTTAATAGTAGGTCTAGGTTGCAAAGTTTGCAGCGTAGAATGTAGATTGGGGTGTGTGTACGTTTATTTGTATTTATTGATTTGTTTCGGTTGAAGGGATGTACATAGTAAGTATATTGTCTGTGCCACACTCCGGAGTAGAAGGTGGCGGTAATGCACCAATAACCTGAATGGCGACCGCCGACAAACTAGAAGAAGAAGAAGAAGAAGAAGAAGACGATGAGTCGCTTAGCTCACGACGTCACATCCGACTCAAACAACGGCGCGCGGTATGTTTGTCCGCAGTTAGCTATCTGCTGCTTTTCCTTCACATTTTAGTGGTGAACAAAAATATAACGGCGACGTTAAGAGAAACAAACTCGTAGGGACGTTTGTGTGGTTTTATGTTTTTGAGCAAAGACACAGTGCAGCATTTATAAGTAAGAATTTTATCAATGCCAACTAACGTTAAATGTTAGCTTTAGCCAAACATACTGTTTGCTTGACTTCTCGCAAACGCTAAGCGAATTCTCTCCATAACGCCGTTGTGTGGAATGAAAATACCGATTAAAGCTATCGTCACTTTGAGTGACTCACTCGGTGACATTGTTCTAAAGCCTTGTGTTGTTTGGACAGCTAGTCCCGACCTCCCCCGGTGACTGCTGTCATCATGTCCCAGACCAACACTTCTCTCCTGGACGAGGTGGTGCAGTGGAGTCAGGAAACCTGCCGCCAGAAGCTCAAGTCTGTCCTGCCAGAACTCACTATATCCTTCATATTAATCCTCAGTTTAATTCTTGTGATATCATCATCATCATCATCATCATCGTCATCATCACGTGGCTTCCCACAAATGGTTTCTATAGGGAGAGCCCAGTGATATTCAGGTCTTGCAATGCACAAAGGATTAGAAAAGCATCCACAAAATAGGGAAATCTTTTTATGGTATGCTATGTTATGAATCATCACCACAATCTACTAATGCTGTAAAGAAGATGAGGTTAAACTTAAGTATTTTTTGGGTGAAACTAGGCACAAGTCTGTGTTTTGCTCATGCTAACCTATCATCATTGTGTTTATTGCACCATTATTGTAATCCTGACATATTTGGCAGGTTTATACAGTGGAAATGGATTTACTGCAATGTGGTGGTTTTCCTTGACTGTTGGCACTCTTTGCATCATAAGTCTGAGAGTTGGGATGATCATATACGTACGTTTCTTCATTGCACAATTTGTAACTACAAACTGCTTACTTATACCTTGAGTACTATCTGTGATGTAATTATGAATTGTCTTAAATACACAACATCCCTGCAGGTATACTGAAGATAATTACAGACATGTTCCTCCCTCATATTGGTTTGTCAGAGCTGGAAGATGAGTGCTTCTCCAAGATCTTACCAAAGGTAAACAACATGATGAATGCATATTTTCTTTAGGACCCATTTGTTAAATAACAGAGTGGTTGCAGGTCCCACAAAAGTCCTTAAATTAAATTATATTCTAACTCAAGGCCATTAAAGACCTTAAACAGCATACTATTTAGTTATTTAAATAACTTATATAACATTTTGGATCACAAGTGAATGTTTCGATGCGAGTTGGCACTGTTCTATTAAGGGGATTTTTTAAACTCTTTATTTTGATGAGACCGTGAACCATTTTGAATTCAGCCCATTGGTTTTCTGCAAAGTTAGTCACACCAAATCTTTGCATTGTGAATTACTTGTTAATTTACATCTTCCCTTCAAAGTCTATTGGTTTATCTGATCTGCAGTCGGTGACGATGTTTCACAGCATGATGAAAGAAATTTTGGACCAAGTTGGAGGGCTGTCCAGTCAAAACACTGAATTGTGTGCTTTACTAAGGAACATTCTTCAGGTACTGTTATCGATGTATATTTTGTTGTTACGTTATAAGGCTGTGCATTTCATAATTATAAAATTGGTGCCATGCATATTTATGGTATGTATGATGTATATTTTCTGAAGAACATTATTCTCAGTACAAAGCAGTATTGTTAATGTCTATTTCTAACAGAGTCCACTCAGGAATTAAAGAGAGACTGTAGGAGAAAGGAACGAAAATGGCAATAAACAGGTTTAGTTGTATTTTATGACATCTGGAAAGAGGCAATGAGTAATTACCAAAAAACTATTAAAGAAGCAAGAATATAATTTTTTTCTAAGTTAATTTTAGATAACCAATACAACCCCAGACTATTATTCAAGGTCATAGATTCTGTTATCACGCCCTCCACCTGTCATACTGAAACTTCACAAGAGATGTGTGAAAAGTTCCTCACCTTTTTTATTAACAAAGTAGAAGAGATAAGGCAAAATATTACTGCTCCAGACTGTGTTTTAAATCCCAGAAGAGATATTATTAGTTTTTTTAGCTGTTTTGAACCAATATCACTGTCCTTTTTAACTGATATCATATCTCACATGAAACCAACCACGTGCAGCCTTGATTTTATTTCCACCAAATTTCTTAAAGAAGTATTTGACACTGTTGGACCCAGTATTTTAATGTTTATTAATAGCTCTTTAGTAAAAGGTGTTGTTCCAGCTGTTTTTAAACATGCTGTGGTCCAACCACTCTTAAAGAAACCTAACCTGGATCCTGCTGTTCTTAGTAATTTTAGGCCAATCTCTAAACTTCCGTTTATATCAAAAGTTTTAGAAAAAGTGGTCTCTGCACAACTGTTTTTTATGTGTCATAATAATGTATTTGAGAAATTTTAGTCTGGTTTTAGATCTTTTCACAGCACAGAAACTGCACTCCTTAAAGTAACCAATGATCTCCTTTTAGCAGCTCAATTTTAATACTTTTAGACCTGAGTACTGCTTTTGATACAGTTGATCATGCCATTTTAATTGACCGTCTTGAAAACTGGGTTGGCATCAAGGACTCTGCACTCGGTTGGTTTTATTCATATTTGCTACATAGAACTTACGCGGTCAACATAAATAATTTCTCTTCCTCTACAGCACACATTACCTGTGGTGTACTGCAAGGGTCAATTTTAGGTCCAATTTTATTTTCTATCTACATGCTTCTGCTCAGAGAAATCATACAATGCCATAATGTCTCTTTCCACTGTTATGCAGACGACACACAGATATACCTGCCCCTGAGACCCGATGACTCAAGAAGCCTGGCTGCTGTCTTGGACTGTCCCAAAGATGTTATTCGTTGGATGGCACAAAATTTCCTTCAACTCAATAACTCAAAATCTGAAATCATACTGATCGGCCCCACAAATCCCGTAAATCTTATTATGAATAGCCTTGGTTCATTATCAACAAATGTGAAACCCGAAGCCAGAAATGTAGGAGTTATATTCGACTCAGATTTGACCTTTGCATCCCATATCAAAACTGTTGTCCGGTCATGCTTTTATCAAATAAGGACCATCTCCAGAATCAAGCCAATGCTCTCAAAGTCTGATCTGGAAAAAGTAAT
>JAVQJF010024108.1:0-18441 GCA_036023855.1 Gadopsis marmoratus | reverse complement strand
TCATCTTTCCTTCAGTCTGATGCTGATGTGGATTGGGACTGGCTGAGACAACAGATGGTTCAGGGGGATGTAGACCTGCATGCAATATAAGATTGGGGGACAGGTGTCCTCTGTCTTGTGTATTGAATCCTGAACCAACCAATCTGACAGAGGCTGCTCTAAACTCCCATCACCGCTGCGGCACTTGAAAGCAACAGGCCAGTTCAACTTGATTAGCCAGAGGGAGACTTTTTAGAATGGCCAGAGTCTGTGGTGGGCTTGACAAAATGACATCAATAATCATTTAAATTACTGATTCATTTTGAAGCTTTTAGTACTGACAGTCTTTGGTTGCCCTATGCCGGTTCTAGTGCCAGCTTGTCACTCTGGATATTCTCAAAGCACATAAATTTAGCATGATGGTTCCTGACATGCTTGATATTCAAAACACAATGCACGTTCATAAAGCCAGTGGATTAAAAGTCAACTGGGGGTTCAGCCTCTAATTAATTTAGTTAGTAACTGTATCCATGCATACAGAGTCTATACAGACCTTGTAATAGACTGTAATACTAAGCTACATGTGAGATGCAGTGTACACTGCACAATGCAAATGTAAGATAAAAGGACATGTGAATTCTAAATACTTGTCAGTGGCTTGAATAACAGCTCTATTACAAACGGGTGCATCAAACGTGAATTCAGGATAATATGCACATCTGTTACATTCACCACATTTGACTATTCCCATCTTTTGTTAGCAACCTGCCAGTGGTCCACTACAATACTAAAAGATTATGTCTCAAACAGAATTCACAGCTTGAAATGACCCAAAGCATTTTCTTTTTGTAATAACTCTTCAGAGTTCACTGCAGTAGTTTACTGGTGGCAACTATCTACACAACTTATATTTATATTTCTCCTGAGTCCTAATTAACAGCAACACCTCCCTATGTTGTGTATTACAATTCAGACTCTCAAAGCTGATCCATTTAAATTGACAAGAGTTTAGTTACGAAATCTATGTATCAGACCACAAGTCCATTGTTTCTGTTGTCGTGTTGCCTCACTCTCCTCTCCCAGCCTCTGTGCTGCGGTCTACTCTTGCATTTTTAATTTCTCCAAGGTAACTCTCAGAGGCCTTTCTGATAAAACGTCTGCTCTACATCATTTTTTAAATATCAACTGCTTGTGTATTCTTGCTGTTGTTCTTCCCTTTAAAAATATATATATTTTTAAAGAAAGCTAAACTGTCATAACATTTCTGCCACTGCAAAATGATTACCTTTGAGTGGTAAAAGAATGTAGAAGAGCCAAATATATAAAGAGTCTTATTTCTGTGCGCATGTTTGGTAATGTCCTCTTTTTTCCCTCCACAGGATGAGTTCTGTAAATAAGATCTAAATAAAAGGCTACACATAGGAATAATAAAGATATTTTATTGTAAACTAGGTTATTGTAGTTCTTACATATATATTGTAATACATGGATACTGACAGCATTTCTCATGTTATTATTAATTAATAATGTAGGGTATTTTTGTGTTTTGGGACTTCATGGTGATTCAGGGAGGATAACGTCTGTCGCTTCTTTACCCCTGGTCCATTTAATATGCCTGCTGCTATCAAAGCGGATGAGAGGAGCTCTAGTGATTGGCCATTGTTAAAGCTCAACCTGCCGATTCTGTTTTCCTCCTACTAATAACAACAATATATGTCAACATATGTTTACCAACAATGCAGTCTCAGCTGTAGCGCCTGCCTTATGCTACCAAAATTGTAAAAATGTGCTGGTCACAGTCACATGCACTTTATTTATTGTTTGTTTATTTGGATCCCCATTGGCCCTCACCAGCTGCCCCCGGGGTCCACGGGATTACACTTTTGCCCAGTTTCAGGAAATGAGAACCCTGAAGTGTCTATAATATGATAAAGGACTTAAAACTGAAATGTCAAAAAACAGTTTAGGATGCAAGAGCAGCTTATCCTCTAACCTTATCTTCAAGAACCACCATAACTCTAGGCTGCTTTTCCATATCGGTGATTCATTTGTTAACCTCTCTTCTAATCACACACTAAAGCTTCCCCAAGATGTGCAAAGAATTTTAATGTTTTTTTGTTACCCCACAACGTTATGTGATCAATATAAGAGTGCTTTAGTAGTCCAGCTAGAATAAATGAATATGTGCGAAGGCAGTTAATCATTATTTTGAATCCAGTTAGTGACTTGCTTCGTGGGAGTTGACCTGCAAAAGAGCATTTCATAATTTCTGTGTGTTCGATATACTGATTTCTGTTCGATGAATGTTAATAAGGATGCCCTATTTTAAAAGCAGAAAACTCCGTGCTAAGCCCTTCTTCCAGGCCAAAACTTTGACTGCACTCAACCCAGCTAACTCCAACAAAACTAATGGGAGTTTTAGCACAATGTACACTACTCTAGAACCTGCTATGGTGATCTTCAATTGTCCTCTCATATAGAAATATAATGTAACTATGATTCATTTCAGATGTGCCACCAGAGAGAACTTGAAAGGTTTGTACTTTTAAAAACACTTCACGTAGGATTCCTGTGAAGGCACATTTAGTGTTTAGCACTTTCCCCTTATAAAAAAATGAAATGTTCATTTCACCGTGCATTTTGTTTTGAAGACATAACTCTCAGTTCCAATTTCCATCAGAAGAGACTGGGAGCTTGTGCAGCATCCCAAGACATGGGAGGGAGCTGTGCGCTGACAGCTCATATCATCTCTCTGTGTTTATTATCAAGCCGCGTTCACCTGGCCTCAATTGCTTTTGTTTTCCTTTTTTTTAAACCAGTAGGTGTTATCCTCTGGAAAGCCCCCAGCCAATTAAAACAGCTGTCATTTTTAAGCAGCCTGGAGATCTGGACAGAATAGTTATTTAAAGCAAAGCGATTGGGGCTTTCTTTTACAACATTTGATGAATTCTTATTTTCAATGTGTGTAAATTTAGCTCTGTGGTCAGAGGGGATATCTCTAGAGCGGAGATAATTGAAGCTCACCTGTTTGCAGAATCTTAAAAAGCCGATAGAGTAGCTCATTCCAACGAGGCAGCAGGTACCATACAGACAACTTGACCTGTGAAGGCAACAGGAAAGGATGAGCTATTAAGTCATGTCAATACTGAAACATCATATTTTACGTCAGATAACAGAAGCAGCAATACAGCGATATGTATTGAGTGACAAGTAAAATACAAACACACGATGATGTTATAAACAGCCATACAATAATCACTGGCTTACATGTTCAGTTTTCTGTGACATTAGAATTAATGACGATTAGTCTGTAAATCGATTAGTCAGTTGACAGCGAATTAAGCGTTGGAGTAATCTGTGAATCTGTAATCACTGAACGCTTGTTGTTTTTCCTCTGTTTTATATAACTGTACACTGAATATCTTTGGGTGTTGCGCTGTTTGTTAGACAAAACAAGACATTTAAAGTCACCTTGGGCTCTGGGAAACTGTGAAACTATGAAATACACAAAAATTTAACTGGACTGGACAAAAGAGTGTAGATTAGATTTTTTTGTGAAGAAGCTCTGGTTTCAGTAAATGTAATTAGATTTTTGTAACTATTGTTTATTGCATTGTGACTCCAGGTCAGAGATGTTATGTTTAGGAGGCAGTTTAGGGGATGGGGGAGGCAGATGGAATAAATAAACTGGTGAGAAAGACTGACTCTGCTGTAGAACTGAGCCTGGAAGCAGCAGACAGGAAGATTAAGACTAAACTCATCCTAAATAACAGCTCACAATCAGTGGCAGGTACAGATCCTTCAGCCTCATAAACGTACGGTCAGAGCTTTTAATGCTGCTAACCATCAGTATAGTCTGATAATGTCATGTCCCATTTTTGAAGAATATTTCATTACTTGGTTAATGTCTACACATATACATCTAATTGTTTTAATTTGCATGTCTTCTTGGTAACCAATACAGATAGGTTACGGATGCCCAAACACTCAAATGCATCCTCATGACTTGCAAATAAAAACATGGCTATTCAGTCAAATTGAATTTGAGAAACAAAGCTGCCTGCAGAATGAAAATAGTCCAAGTATTTGTTGTGCTCTGTGTTGATTCCCACAGAACCTGTGTACATCTAAGGACTATTCTTTAAGCAGTTCAGACAATCTAGTTTATTAATGGGAACACAACATATTAAATTCATCTGATGTACAATATGATGTAGGCTTAATGTGCAACTAAAATGCTGTGACAATGTTTCTAACATGCAGACTGTGAGCATGGCAATGGAGTTTATACATAATCTGTAAACTAAATCTAATTAATCTGCCATGCTGTTGATTAAAACATACTCGACTTGAAATTTAATAGTATGAGTTATGCTCTTAATTCAATCAAGACTATGCCTTGCCATGTGAAATGCTTTCCAGAGATTAAAATAATTTAAAATTAAGACTGAAAGTATTGGATGTCTATGGAAATATAAAGAACGTGCAACATCAAGGCAGAGCAGTGATTTTTTTTTTCAAAAACAAGACGTCTCCAATAGCTGGTGTTAAGGAATGCCATCATTTATCAGGGCTCAACACTAGGGTCTCCACTGTGTTAGGAAGCTGGCAAAGAGCTGCTGCCCTGTCACTGAGTCAGTCATACATCACAGCCTATCTATGTCTGGTCAAAAGCCCTGAGATAAAGGATAACTGTCACAGACAAGGCCGTTATTTATTGCCTGGTCTTTCACTGCGTGAAAAATCTAAATGCTAATTCCAGGGCAGCAAGATACACCTTCCACCTTTTGAGATTTTAAACATGAAGACAAAGCCATGACAGTTTGCCCCAGCTGAGCTCACGAGAAAGTGATGTTTTCACTACTTCTGTCAATTTACTGAGTGTGTGTGTGTGTGTGTGTGTGTGTGTGTGTGTGTGTGTCTGTGTAAATATACAGCTCTGATAAAAACTTAAGAGACCACTCAAAATTTTCCAAAGTTAATTTTACTCAAACACATACCTATAAATACTAAAACCAGAGAACTGATCATTTTGCAGTGGTCTCTTAATTTTTTCCAGAGCTGTATACATTAGAAAAAAAATGTCTGCCACAACACTCACTGTATGGGCTTCCCTCGAATCTCTGACATGATTGCACTCTCTCCTCCCAGATACTCAAAGGACAGGCTCAGGAAATTGTAAATGACAAATGCTGTAACAGAAAAAGGGATATGTTGTTACACCCTGTACCATACATGCTTCATGGCATGACTTTAACTGTAGAATAATTTCTCATCACCTTCAAGTATAAGTTCATTAAAAAAGGTCACATCATTTTAGAGGAGAAAATGTCCACATGATAAAAAGAAAATAATTAGTCCTACATTTTGGAACAATAAATGTTCCAGTCCTTACATTAAGAAGCTTCCAAGGGTTCTGTGTCTTGGAAATCCCTTCCTAATCCTTCGTTGCTATTTAAGGAGGGATTAAATGAAGCTAATGCAGATGGTGTCCAGTCAAGAGAAGGTTCATTATGTTTTAGCTGTAGCTGCTGGTGGTATTCTAGTCTCCCTGCTTTCTGATGCACTGCACTATCAATCAGCTACAAAATTGGCCTGCAAACTGTAAACTAATCTCCTGAATAATTATTTGTAATCCATTCTGCATATGATTCACCTTCGCCATTGATGAAGTGTTTTGGTTTTAAAACTTAAATTCATAAATTACAGTTACAATGTGCAATGGCAATTAAACTACAATCTACAGAACAGTGTTTATATAATATTTGAATACTGAAAACCAATGAGGAATTACACAAAGCATCTTTTTAAAGGAAGGACACTAATTTGTTTATTTGTTTTCATTTACAAACACTATAAACCAGTGAGCAAAGAACTATGCTCCTAAAATGACTCCTCCTTCCAACATGAGAACAATGACTGGAGTGAAAAACTAGTTTGTTCAGTTCCTTGTCTTTCCTTTCCTGGAACCCATCTAAAATTTGAGGGCAGAGGAATAACCATGACGGTGGAAGAAAGACATTATCAGCCAGATCATTTCAAAGGGGAGGGCTTGTAACACTAACCTTCGTAGCAGTCTCGAACAGAATCAAAGTAGACATAGTACTGGTCGTTGCTGATGAAGAGCAGGCTGAGCCACGAATCAAAGGCATAAACTGGTACAATGAACAGGATGCGGATGATGTAGCGCTGCTCATTGGGCACAGTGTAGGATCGAAGGTGTGTATAGATCTGCAAACAATGCATATGAAAAACATTAATGAACAAGAAAATTGAAAAATTCCTTATCTTGGTGAGCATATAGATTCATAGAAGTGTAATTACTGTTCATGACATGATACTGTAGGCAACGTGACAATCCCTTCACATGCAGTCTATATTTTCCATAGGCTAGTCTGCTTTCACTAAAATATGACACAAAACAATGGTTTTCAGAAGTGGAATAACTTAACGAGGGATGCACCTAATGGTTAATTTGCATTAGTGAATAATCTACAGATTTTTTCCCCCGGTTAATTATTTGTTACATTTATAAAATAGCAGAATATTGTGAAAGATTTTAATTTCTCAGAGCTCAAAGTTATATCTTCAGACTACATTTTTTTTTTATCTGATCAACAGTTTACACAGATATAAAACAGATATAAAAAGAAAAAACCTTCAATTTTCAGAGCTGGAACCAGAACATATTTGCCATTTTTGCCTGAAAAATTACTTTAATGCTAAACAATAGTTGTAGATCAATTATATGTCAATCAAGCAGTCGATCCATCGTTTCAGCTCTAAACGTAACAGCTTGCATGACAAACTGTGCACAATACTGATTAAAAAAATAATATGACTAACTTGTTATTATTAACAGGCTTTCTGCTTTGAGGGATTTGGATCATTTTTAAGTATCAACAAACAGTTTATTGGATACCCTTAAATGCCAGTAACAAAAAAAGTTGATTGTTTTCCTATAGCATGATAATGTAGCAATATAAACCACATGGGTGTGATCAACATGATACGACAACCACCTGAAAGCGAACAGAAACAATCAAATACGTTCTTTACCTGGGTGACATTATTTAAAGTTATATTTTATCTTGGTGTCGGTGTAAAGATCTGCCACTATGAAATGCAGCAGCAGGGTTGACTAGAGAGATCACCCAGCTCACATTTTAATGACCTTCCAAAAGAGTCCAGCTTTAAACCTATGGGTCACACTTTATGTTGTACAGCTTTGACTTCACATACAGAAGCAGACAATAAGATCAGTAAATAGACGCTTTTCACTGAGCTGATAATAATAATAATAATAATAAACTTTATTTATATAGCACCTTTCATACAAGAAATGCAGTTCAAAGTGCTTGATAAAAAGGTCTTAACCTTACATTTTTAAAAACACACGCGTGCACACACACACATACATATATATACACAACTCTCCCATCTGCCTCCATAAGGCTGTGCAGCTGACAACATTTATTGGAAGACACACAGCATATGGCAGACGATTTGATTATCATTCATTTCAATGATCTTTAGATTTTAGACAAGGCCAAACTAACACCTCATATAACAGTTTTTACACCCATGAGTCACATTCAAATGATGAATTCAATTTTTGAATCCCTACTGAAATATGTTACGGCCTGGCTTATGCATTCTGATCTCAAGCAAATACAGCAGGGTATGATCTGTATGTCAATAGAGGGATAGGTTTCAACAGTGTAAGCAAAGTCCCCTCGGGGGTCTCAGGTAATGTTGGCAGATGACTGCAGGTTGGCTAATCTCACCAATGTTAACAAAGCAAACCACATAAAGCTGTGGGGCAACATCTCTGATCCAGCAATGGAAATATGTTGTTAGTTTATAATATTGCAAATTTAATTTATCCTGATATACGTATACAAGTTCGTATCTGACTGATAACACATAGGGTCTTTTCAAGAAAACAATTAGCAGATATAATAGGAAAATCTTTCAAATTGTTCCGCCAGTATTACTGTGCCACTGCAGATGACTGCAATCATGCAGAAAGAGCTGTTAAAATGTAGCGCTTAATAAAGACCAAAGCATATTAGGGAAAATTATTGTGAAGCCACAGATGTGGCAATCGGTTTCAAGTAATGACTAATTCCTTCATAAAAAGACCATTAGAAAGAAAAGACTAACAAACTAACATTTTCTCTGTCAACCAAGATGCTTATGATCCATTAGTCAACTAATTGAGTACGAGGGGGCGATCCTAGTAAACACATCAAGCTCAAGCTACTGCTGACTAATAACTCACTCAGCATCACTACCATGTTCACGCGTTACCTCGTCAGATAATCAAGTCACTGCTAAAACAAGAAGTTGATAAATTGATTAGCATATTGTCAGAAAATTAACTGTTGTGATCACTGATAATCAAAATGACATTCTCTGGCTCTGGCTTTTAACATGTGATCATTTCCTGCTTCTCTTCCGTCTTATGCGATTGCAAACTGAACATCTTTAGGCTCGATGGAATTGGCTAATACTTGCAGCTTTGAAGCCATTTCATTCATTCTAGGGCTCTCTTTGCTGAATAGTATTTTCTTGACATTATTTTGTACTATTCTAATTTAAAAATGTACCATCAGTGGGCCTGAACATTTTTAAAGTTTAAAAACCTCCATTTGCAGGAGCAAACTAAACAACATCCAGAGCCTCACTCTGCTCCGTGCTTTCAGCTTGATTAAATGCCCATTAGAGGCTGCACATTAGAGCCTGATTACTGGAGGGTGGGGGTGTGATTCATTTGGCCATCTCTACATGTCAAGGGAAGCAGACTGATGTTCTCCATTTGCTTGAAAAGCCAGAAAACAAGTCCTTCCTGACTCCAAAACGCTGACCCGACAGTAATTCATAGCTGTATGCTGAAAAATGGCTTCAAGCCAAAGTAAGGTTCAGGCTTATATCTGCAATTTCTGCCCTGACAGTCGATTAAGTGGCAGAGGAATCACAATTTTGAAAACAAATATAAACAAAAGCAGAAGTGATTGCACGCATTGCAACTAAATGAGACGCCAAACATGACGCACATGAAACGTGCAGTCAGCTCTTAATCCCAAATGCTTCAAGTTGCAAACCCGACTAATACGCCCACACTCCACCGATTACTAGTCCGAAAAGCATTGCTGATTTTACGGCAAAGAGGATCTAAGGTCATTGTCTAAATGCGTTTAGTATTCAGAATGCGAGTTTAACCGTCTATAGCAATCCTCTGGAGCCAAATCAGATGAAACACCAGCAGCATTGCAACACTAGTCCTGCAGACCATTTTATTCTCCCTGCGTGCCTGTTGCAAACCTGCTCTGTTCTCCCGGCGACACTTGCTATTTATTTGTTCAATTAAAATGTCTTGCTGGCAAGCGTTTGCCCAAACAAGCACTATATTAAAAAAAGATAGAAACCAATTTGCTGGAAATGTAGTCACAAATTCCTAAACAAGAGTTGTTTTTGAATCCCAGGACGCAACATGTTGATGCTTTGTGGTGGTGTTAAAAAGGATTAGTTAATAGCACCACATTACAGCCACAGCTATGACCATACGTGTTAACATAATATGATCCAGGCATAGGACTTCCAGTTTGAGGATGTTGGATGGATGCATATTCAAATCAACTAAATCTGGGAATTATTCCATCTGTAGAACATTAAAACCATTGCAGTGAAGAAAACAACACCCTCATCCTTTATAACGCTGTAAATGTTATCTCCGTAGCAATTGATTTCCCTGCTGATAATACAGTGCACCCTACCGCATTCTCTGCAAATGATAAAGCCATAATGATAAGCTATCATCTGTGCACAGTGGGTAACTCACCCACACAAGAGGGAACACTCATTTACAGCAGCAATGAAATGGTTTCTGTGTAAAGGTGGGCTGTGCTGAGCCTTTTATTCGTCCTGACCATCTTTCTCCCCCACATAGAGCTTTCTGTGAATCCAATGTCCTTTAACCAGCTAAAGGATTTTCATCCATTTTAATCCGAAAGCCACGGTCAACTGTAAGGTAAGCAAAACACTCCCACAATGCAGTGGGGCAGTGCAAGCGCAGCGTAGGAAGAATAATACTGCCGGGAAACAAGGGAATGCTTTATGACTTGATAAGGCAACGCGTCACCGAGTGTGAAAGTGAGAAGTGTGAGGTGACACGCACCGTGATGTAAAGTAATCCTTTACAGATACAAGAATGCGATTCTGTCCTCTGGCCTGGGAGCCGCAATCTGTCAGTCTCCGAACATCTCCGATGAGTGCCAGTTCTCGGAAGCTGGCGTTGTGCCCTAGTGCCATGTGGTGCAGTGATTTAAGTTTCCTCAGAGCAGGAGTATGTAGAAATATTCTTAGACTCACCTGGTGGCATGTCATGAGTAAGGCGGACCAGACAAATATCCCGGAGAGGGCCTGGGCAGCCACTGTGTTCAAAAACATCTGGTCCTCTATGATTGACCCGTTGCTTGTTCGAATAATGGTCATGTTGGAGATGTCTGACTTGTCCGGGAGAATCGGTGCAGCCAGGTGGACAATAGAATCGTTTTCGGATGATGACGCCATGTCTTCCCAAGAAATGTTCATCTGAAACGGATAGAAAACACACACACACACACACACACACACACCCAAATAAGTCAGTGTATGGCTTGCAGGTAAAATGAACACCCCTCTGGATATTCCCGAATGATTTCATGCTGCCTGATGGGCAACACAAGCCTGGGTTGTGTTGCCATACAGAACAATAATAATTCATTAGATAAAGTATCGTGTAGGAAAGTGACAGACTGTCTTGATACGCTCCTTCCACGCTCACCTTGCGCGGGGAGGGCGGAGGAAGCGGCCCGATCCTGTTTAGGTGTCCACAAACCAACGTTACAGGATCAACATTGAGAATAAAGATCGCCTTTCAGAATGGCCAAGCGAGCTCATTTACTGCCATCCGCCAACGGGCCGTCGACTTCACCGACGCGGGCTTCCGACAGCCTGGACTTCCTTGTTTGAGACAGACACCCGGCCGAGGTCGAAGTCCACGCAGTCGGCGACTAAATAGTCCAAAAACCTGTAACCAAAAAAAATAAATAAAAACAACGTTCAAATCCTGCGGCGGCCCGAAGCGTTGACTCCGCGAAAGCAGCCAAAAGTCAAACGTTCAGCCTAAACGAGGGGATTTGAACGTGTCCTCGAGCGGCGGCGGCGGCGACAAACAGGTTGGGCACAGGTGAACGGGTCACGTGTCCTCTGCCCCACGCGTGTCGTCATCACGTTGCCTTTGCGTTGGAAGGATTATGTTTGAAACGTTGCATCGTTAAAACGTGAATAATATTTAACGTTGTTTGTATAATCAACCACATACTCGGAAACATGGACAGTCGAACACGGATTATGAACTTCATGACAGCTATATGTGTGCAGATTGTACTATCCAGGGCTGGAAAAACACTAAATCTGCTTTGCAAAGTTAAAGGCCTTTGTCATCATCAAACTCAGGTAAATTATTCAAAACGAGTCCCATATATTACAAACTCATTACATTTATTACAAAATTACACAATTCTGAGGAATCAGATGCTAAAAAAATAGAGCAATATTCATCACAGCTGAAGGATCTGAAAAATAATAGTGCAACTTTTAAAAAACGATTAAAATTTCTAGATTGCTGTTGAAATTCTCTAATGCTGCTTTTTGTTATGATCTGCAGTAAAATGCTGCTAGCACAGAATTAATTGCTTTGAAATGTGCCGAAAAGGACCCTAAATGACTGCTTAACTGCATTTTCCCCAGTGTAATAGATATAGTTGGTTTTTTTAGAAAGCGGATTAGAAAAATATGGAAAGGCATAGCCCAATTTTCCACTTTATGGGAATATTTGTGATGCTTAAAATATTTATCCAGCGCTAAGCCAAAACTATGCTTTACTGTGGCTGAGATGATCAAGTTGCATTTGTTTCAAGGACAGAAAAAAGATGAAAGAAGTTTACGAAGCAACAGGTTTTATTTCTAAATTCTCTTCATGGAAGTACTTAGAATAATTGCATTCTGACACCAAAATATCAAACAGTGTAAAGTATTACAAATTAGAAAACAAAAACAGTAAGCTCAATACGTCTTTCATAGAGTGATGAAACTGGAGCGATTGGCCATCATTGTACAAAGTATAATTTAAATCAATGCACATTCTTCAGTTTCTGAGAGTACAGCGGCTCGCAGAAAATCCTTATTTACAACCAGATAAACTCTGCAACTAAATTATGTTTTCAAGAAGGCATTCCTTACTGTCGCAATAATTCAAAAGGACAGAATAAATGAAAGCGGGGGTTATACATTTCTGTCTTGTAGCACAAGCTTCCAGGATTTTTTCTTTTTATTGTCAGATTGGCATTTAGGAAAGAGTAAAATCCTTTCATCTTAAAAAGACACAGAAGAACAAATTTGACATTGGGGGCATCAGGCCTGCATTTCATCAAGCCATGTCCATTTTCTTGACTTCCTACCAGACTTGACAGCTTTTGATGATTTCTTTCATTTGTTTTATTGCATCTATGGAGGAATCCTTGAGTGCCAATCCCAGTAAGACAGGCCTGTTGCCGGCTTCTTCTGACACAAACGTTGCCAGGTTTTTAGCACAAACATGTGTCAGTGGCTGAAAATAGGAGCACAAATCGGGCATTAGAGTTTTACATACGGAAATGATGCGATGTAACATGTTTGCCAGAAATTAAGAAAATTAATGAATGAAAATTACGTCTTTTTAAAATGTGCAACGGACTGGCCTTAGCTGTGGCACTTTTCCACCCCACACACATCCTTATCTCCTTACTCTACATTTGAGATCGTGTTGATCAGTATTCTTATTTTCTAATTAACCTACAAACCAGTTTTCACCCTTTATAAACATATTATTTTTCTTAAGTGTATAGCAAATCATTTTCCCATATCTTGAATCACTGTGAGGATTTTACAGGTATCAGCTCACGTTCCAAAGCATTTCAAACTGTGAAGAAGTTGGTCAGGCTATAATAAACTTTTCCATTCACATTCTGTGCTGTTGCCATCGCATATGTGGTAGATATAACTTGCCTTTACTGCCATGCAGCATTATTGATTGGACCACATTCCACACATATCATGAGAAAAGTAATTATTTTTTGTGGAGTTCTCCAGCGTTTTTCACATCGTACAACATGACTTGATTCTGTTTTAATGAAACCCCTGATGGGGTTGTAGCAGGTTATCTGTCTGCTGCGTAATCCAGTAACTCTGACAATAGCAGAGATGAAGATTCAGCTGTTGACATAGTGCTCAATTACGTTACATAATATGATTCAATCACAGTCATTCATTCATTCAGTCAGTCTGTGTGACGGAGCTTCAACACTGCCCCCCCGACTCTAAAACCACAAAGTTTACAAGAAAGTCAAAGTATTGTCTTTTTAAAATGACCAGAAATCTTGTCTTGTTTGTCTTGTCAATCCCATAAGCAAACATAATTATAATCCATTCTTTTATTGATGTACAGCACTTTGTCAGTTAGAAAATTACCTGCTCATGCAGAACTGAAATATTTTTCCTATTCCTTAGACCAACTCCATGCTCGCACATACGTAATTACTCCCCATCAACCACCGAAGTTCAGAACCAATCTCACCTTCCCTTTCACAGCATGAAATGAGTTACCCTGTGTTACAACAAGTCTGTCCGATGTCCTTTGAAGAACTCTATATCACACTGATACAATATTTATCTGAACAATTTCATCCAGCATACCTCGTCTTTGCCCAGAAGTACTTTGGTGGAGAACATTGGGGTGCTGATATCATTGGATCTGGAGTCAGTTGTGACAGATATCAACGTCCCGATTTTGCTGTACTGAGTGAGGACTATGAATATGTAATTGCTGAACTCTGTACAGACGACCTGCGTTGAAACTCCATTGACTTCTTTCTCTGTCTGCCTTGACCTGATGATGGGCTCAGTAGAAGACATTTTGTTAATCCTGGGGAAGAAAAAGAAACAGGAAATGGTACATGAAGACTATTAGTAGGGCTGCAGCCATTCTGCCAATTATTTTCTTGATTAATCAATTATATGATTAATCATGTTGGCTAGTATAAAATGTGAGAAAATAGGGCAAAATGCCTGGTATAACCTAGTGTTCCCAGAGACCAAGGTGACAAACAATACCACATCAGATCAGTAATTTTGCTTGTAAAATTATTAATCAGATTATCAAAACAGTTGCCAAAGGATTTTCTGTCAAATCACTAATCGACTGATCATTTCAGTTCTAATTATTTGACAAGATAATAAACACCTCGGACAAATTTGTTTTCTCTAACTGTGGAAGTAATGGCACTATAAATTATGCAACATTTGATTGTTGTATGATTGTTGTATAATGAATTACACCCAATACTACAAATGCTACATGAGTGCAAATGAGAAACAACTCCAGTCAGCTAAGCTATCTCATTATTAATATTAAAGAGGGGCTGGCCTGTGTTGCATACTTCAGACAAGTCTGTTGTGCATTTTCAGATTTTACACATATCGGCTTTAAACATCCCATTTATTTGCAGAATACGTGGAAATAATCTCATGACATATGATTCAAACAAGTTCTACTGGGACTGCCAGGCTCTGACAAGAGCACATTGTTAGCTACTAAGTAAAGAAAGCAAAGGACAAAAGTATTTCCGAATTGTGTCCTCCCTAACATCCACACCCCCATCACCTGCAGAGAAAAGATACGATCGATTATTTTTGTTACTTTGCAGCGGGATAGTGAAAGAAACACAGAGGTGATGCTCGTCGACGGGGAAGTGCTGACATGCAGAGGCTAACGTTAGCTACACCGCTACTGTTAGCTACACCGCTACTGTTAGCTACACCGCTACTGTTAGCTTCAGCTGTAATCCTCGCAGTTGACATTGAAATGAACAGACTTTCAGCGTCTGTGTAAAATAAAAAAACTCCTCACCTTGTATGTTCGCCTGTGCACAGTGTAAACCCTCGTTTGCGTTGAGACACTTCACTTTCAGCAACTTTCAGTTGCCCTCTGTCATTCAGCCTCCACCAAAAAACACAAACGTGCCCCGTTCTTTGCGTATCTGTGCGTGATGACGTCAGCTGAAGTCACGCCTGATATCCGTGCTAGTTTCCTTCTCAGATTTGTTTTAAATGCGAGGATTCTTTCATCATGAAACGCTGAAACGAGACATTTGGGGTTTTGTGTGTAATTGAAAAATAATTTGATGCTGATTCTGTTTCTGATTATTCTGTAACAATCCTACAGCTACAGCACGAGGCTTTTCACTGGTTAATACTCTTATTCAACACATTGTTGAATAAAAGCATGTTTCTGACTAAATCTGACTTGTTTAAAATTTGATTAATTTTACAGATTTGGTAAAGGATTTTGCAGTTATTATTTCTAGATTAGTACAAAGGATTTTGTGATGTGGAACATCCATTTGTATAATTTATAGACTCACATTGGCTCTTTTTGTAAGAACATCCAACTAATGTCTAATTGAATGAAAAACTGAGAATATAGAATGAAAGTTTGGAAATTCTGAATGAAACTCTTTGGTGGCCATAGTTTTAGTTGGAAAAAAACAGCAAACTACCCTTTAGGTTGGATTTATAGGTACGTATCTTGTTTGTCCTTGGCATTGTGCTCACAGTAAACCTTCCTTACAGGTTCACCAGATGTTCACAGTAATACAATTCATTTGTTGTTGAATTTTCTGTTTTTGCCTGAAGTTTGCTGGATACAACAGACTTAAATGCACTTTGTTTTTCTCTTTGTTTTTCTCATAAATAATATTCAAGGTTCCGTTAGTGTTCACAATGCACCCCGACACTTACTTGGCATTGTAATTTCTTTTCTTACAAGAAATTACTGTGATGACGTGAGGGTGATTTAACTGAACTTTAATTAAGTATTATCAAGAGTGAATTTCTTTCCATTTAAAAATAAGCCGATCCTCTGCCTTGGTACATTTCATTGATTTTAACTAACAGAAACAACTCTTCCAAAGCAAGAATCTATCAGAAGTAAGATGTTTTTTAATTAATTGTAAATGGAGCTTTAATTTTAAGAGCAGATAAAGTCTTGCTTTTCATTTCTATTCTAATTCTTTATATACAGTATTTAGCAGTGAGATTTATTTAATAGTGGCACTTTACACCCCACGAACACATGAATAAACCCTTTGTTTACTGGGAGAGATGTAAAATGTTCATATCAATGGGAAATGAGGAAAAAACAATACGTAGAGGAGGACAGGAGAGCATTTTCTTGACTTCTTGTGTCTGGTGCTACAACGAGTTTTATGAAATGACAAATGAAATTGAAGTATTTTCACATTCTGCATTCAATGCTGTAGGCTATGAAAGAACAATTTAGTAGGATGCAGTCACACCTGCTTTTACAGCTACAGAAGAGGCCAGCAGTTGAGGAATTTTTACTGTTAGCAAAGGTGCTTGCATGACTTTTTTTTTTTTTCCAAGTGGATGTGAGGCTCCATTGAAGTCTGCGAGTGCTGCATCAGGCTGATCCAAAGGAACCATCCCTATGAACATGACATATTCACAATGTCAAATAGAGCCGGCTCAGCAGAATTGTTATGCACTCTGAGTAGGCAGCAGTAGGTATGAAATTGGTTGGACCGCTCCCTATACTCTGTGGCTGACCATCTGTGTCCTTGACTGATCATTTAATCTAAACAAAATTGTAATGTAAATATCAGCATACAACATTTCAGCATTGCTTGTAATGCAGAGTCAAAGTCAAAGAGAAAAGATGGGGAGATCTTCAAAATCACAGAACTGATATTGCCACTTTAATACAAAAATTAATATTGAGGGTTTAGATGCCCAGACTGATTAACAGCTTCAGATTATTCCATCACTGCGTGCCATCCTTCTGATGTCTTGAGAATATCTCTGTTCAAGCCTAGGGCCAGGAGGGGTTTAGTTTTCTTTTTCACAAAAAGTCCTCTCATTCTTTATACAGTAACACCTCTGTTGGAACACTCTGGGAGAAATCCTGTCATGTTTTCCTCTTTAATTAAAGGTCATACTTTTATATTGTTGTGTTTCAAAGGTGAAATTTCAGATTTCTGAAAATGACAAAAGCAAGGCAGAAAACATGTTTATGTGAATGTTTTTGAAATAAGGCCACAGTGACGTAATGAAGATGTTTAATTAACGATGACATCATACTAGGCCTTGCAACGAATAGGAATGACTATTACATATGTCCCCCATGGCACTTTTTAACCATCATAGTTTAAAACACACTTCTTAAAAGCTGTTTAAAAACAGCTTCATAAAAGTTAGATGACATATTCATGATGATTTAATTCATATCAGGTTGAATCAAACATCCTCAAGGCCCTTGTTATTTTAATTAAAATCAACCATAGCATAAAAATACATGTGCTGTGAAGCTGTTTCTAACATGTTACATGTTGTTCTAACATGTATGCTTCTTCACCTTATTTTCCATATGATTGTTTTTGGTTGGACATCACCAAATTCACCTCAGCTGCTGTTCATGGATAAGAAAATAGCTCCCAGTGGGTCATGAATAGGTTTAAATGATAGAAAATACCACAGAGGCTTCATAATGAGTTCTACTTTCAAATTACTCATTCAATATTATATTTCTTTGTGAATTACTAAAGCCTTGCTTTGCATAATGCATTACAATAGACTCACACTAATGGTTACAGTGGTTGTTTCAGGGGTTCAAGGGTCCTTGAGCAGTTTCCAGGAAAATAAGCAGTAGTTAATTCATTATAACGTGAGATATGTGACGATAGTAGCCTACTGGCTCTTAAAAATTACAGGAATGTTTTCAGAGTATTTGTACTTTTCCTTCTCTGAGTTCCTCTGCGTGCCACCCCAAAAGCCCAAAATCATCTAACATCAGAATCAGAATCAGCTTTTTGGCCAAGTATGTATACACATACAAGAGATTTTACTTGCCCTCAACTTACTTAGGTTAAAGTAAACATAGAACTATTATGTACATAAAAGTCAGTGAAAAAACATATGCCTATATAAATATACAGTATATAAAAAACAACAATGAACAAAAACATACAGTGTCTATATACAAGTCAAACAGTTTCTGCACATTGTAAACAAGAATATGATAGTGCAAAGAGTGCTGGAATCAATATTGAATGAATGACATGTTGGCAATAATACCTCTGCAGCTACAGAGAATGCACAGGCATGGAGAGCCTTGATATCAGAATCTTTGGATTATATATCAATGAAGGGCAGGCTGTGATGTTGGTAGTGTACTCATCAACATGTACCTTGGATGGCCTGTTGGCATGTCAAATTTAGGAACCAAACACTGTTAAACATGGCTTGGAGGACATTGTTGAAAGGTATTGTTTCATGATCTTCCTTTGGGCAAAACAGTTGCTA
>JAVQJF010024095.1:0-13370 GCA_036023855.1 Gadopsis marmoratus | reverse complement strand
CCCTCTGTAGACCGCGCCTTTAGGAGGATGCGGCTCCTTAATTAAGACGCAGGTTGTGTGTGTGAACAATTAAACAGTGCCTCCTCCACTAATCTCGCAATGGACGGAATCATCACCTGCTTCCACCGGCTTCCACCCGTGGTCCCCCTTTTCCCTCCTATTTGTGTGTACATAGTTACCAGAGAACGCCTGTTCAAATAAACATCTTGTTTTATACTCATCTCGTGGTTGATTGGCCGACAATATCCCGACGTTTCATAACCTTATGTTACGATCCCCTCGGTTCCCCTAGACTACGAGACAGGGTCGTAACATGGGTCTATACATATAGAGTTGGTCTAGACGTGCTATGAGATAACTCTGTTATGATATAGCGCTATATAAATAAAATTGAACTGAGTTGAATCTTTACTAAACAAAAAATAAATAACGGAATAAAGTTGAGCAGTGTCCATGTGCCTAGTGGTCCAAAATACATGCTAAGTAATTGTTATGTCCCCGGTTAGATTCCAACAAGGGCCCTATCATGCATGTCAACCCCCCTGCTCTCCTGTTTCCTGTCTCTCCATCTTCAGTCAAAAAAAGAAAAATGCCCAAAATATATCCTTAAAAAAGAAAACCAAATTAATAGGTCTACATATATATATATATATATATATAAAGTACAATTTAAATACTTAAAGTGTAAAGTGTATAAAAGGACATTTCAAGAGGTTAAAGGGTTAGTTGTCATTCTAAAATGTATATGAGTTGGAAATATAAAAAACATTAAGCTATTCAGCATCAAACAAACATGAATGGCAATTTATTTTGCGATGGATTGAAACATGCAATCAGAAGTCCGTATAAGCTGTGTATATCTTTATTGATTCAGAAAATATACACAAACATCATAGTAATAAAGATGAAGCATGGTAAAGAAAGGTACAGGACATCAGACAGCTCATTCCCATCAGTGACATTCGTCCATCCTGACAGGCCCTCGGGTGAAAACTCTGCTTGAAATATTAACAAGAACCTTCCTGTCATTGCCTGCCACCGTGGAAATCAAAACGCACACTTGTGGCAGACTCTAAAGGTTATTGGTAAAAACTTCTGTTTCACTTGCCCAAGGGCTGTCAGGGAGTAAACGGTACTCTTCTCTCCAGCCCCATCTTTAAACAGTCTGTAACATTCTGGCAGAAGGTATCTACACATTTTACACGTATTGCTGAAACGAAAAAACAAAGCCGAAAAAGCTAAACAAATGTACAAATGTAACACCAGACTTGTTCACCGCCAAGATCTTATAACTTTCTCAAGTCCTTTCATACCTGGAGTTACAAGCTGGACTAAGGCTTCATATCATACAATCCTAATGGCTCTCCCTTTTATTCTGTGCTCAGTTTAAAGCAGTCTTTCTCCTCCTCCTCCTCCTCCTCCCCTCTCGTTTCACATTCAATGAGCATGTTTTCCTTGACAGACAGGTGTGCTGAGGAAGAGGATGTTTTAATTGGGGACTGCTCCTCTGTTACAAGTCACGGGTATAATAAATAATCAACACATACTTTTCCCTCTTGCATCCCTCCTTAACTCAGACTCGCTAAAGCAAAAGCTAAAGTCAAAACAAACACGGAAGACAATAGCACACAGACAGACACTGACATTTACTGACAAAAAGCAGCCTCGCTCCCACCCACAAATTCACTGCAGGCTCTCTCACATTCACTCCCTATGTCTGATCCTCTCCGTGGGCCACTTTCAATCATTTACAGGCCCGAATACACTTTTGTCTTTTTGTTCGTCTCCAGAGTTGTTTACATATTTACTTATTCATAATCAAGAACACTTTAAGCAGCGGATGTAGCTCTCAAACATTAGTAGGCTGATAGTTGATTTGTTTTAAAAATGTAATCACAGGTGTAAACCACAGGATAACTGAAATTTTGTCCATTTTGTGCACTTTGATGGTTTTTGCAAGTTGACCTCTGAGTCAATAGGCAGGTGAAAATGAGTGAAGAAGGTGACGGCACCTGTGTGTTGTTTCACCCACCTCCCCCTCCGGCCGCACCCTGAAAAGCAGTACCAACCAGTTCCAGCTAAGAATTTGTTTGTCCCACTGGTTTCTATCATCTCGGTGTTCCTCAGCATACTGACAGACACACGAATGGCCTCGCTCCCCCTTTCAAGGGCCTGCAACGCCTCCTCCTGCTCCTCCTCCACTCATTCATGTATTCATTCATCCATTTGAAAAGTAAGGGGTACTTGATACCCTGCAGCTGCTGAACAACAAGACCCAAAACAAGGAAGAGAAACGTCACTTTTTGGGTTAATGAACGGATAAAACTGGAAATATTCTGTATTTTTAATGTCAAGAAATCCCATGCATTAGGCTGCCTCTCAATACTTTCAAACTTCCTTGCACTGTCTGTGGCCCATTGTTTCCTACTGAAGAAATTCATCTTAAAAACAGGTCACAAACAGAAACTTTCACCTTTAAAAACAAAAGGCTAAAACAGCTGGTAGCATTTAGCCAACATTGCATTTGTTGGGGACTATTTTCATCCGCTCATTTGATGCACTAGTGAGTATTTACAGCAGCACGAGGTGTTTGTGGGATTGACTCAAAATAAACTAGTGTCAGTGTTTATGGTAATGAAAGTCACCCAGTGCAACACTGTGGCTCATTGATATTTTTAATAGTTTTTGGGTCATAATGGAGCTCTATGGCACAGAGGAATAATCAGATACACAACAGACAATACTTGGGATCATTGTTGGTTTTGGTCTTTTTATGGGATTTGACGACAATAAGAAAAATATAGAATATCACCAGGCGTATCCCCTAAATACAGGATATTACAATATGGAACATTTTTACTGCCATGAATGCTGCATCCACCCTCTAACACCTTTGCACTGTTGCTGTGACACTGATAAGTTCAGTCAATTTGGTCTATGTATAATTGGTATTATTTTTATTAATCATTATTGCTTTGAATTACTGCTGTTGAATAACATTTTTAGCTGAATATCTACGATTTCATTCTCTATCTGGATATGAAGGGTGGGGGTGGTCAGGGGTCGTCAAGAACAAAAGACATGCATAGTGTGTGTGTGTGTGTGTGTGTGTGTGTGTGTGTGAGACACATGTCCATACCTGCCACTGACCTGCAGGCCAGCCAGAAGAAACTCACTTAGCCAGATGTTCAAACGGCACACTGACCTGAGTGTGGAGGGAAACATGAGACGCTTGAAGTGGATCAGAGGGAGAAGACAGAAACCTGAAGAATACACTGTATATTTTTAACTCCTGAGTTTAGTTCTTTGGGCTATTTGGTCAGAATATGGCTGTTTGGGATCTGTTAGCAGTTTCACAGAGGTGTTCTACTCACTAAGGTTGTTGCTAGCATAGAAAACCAGGACCAGGAAGAGCAGGCAAAATCAGAAAAACACCAATTCATTTTGTTCACTGGTGCAATCAGTGGACGGCTGCTGAATAGAACTGAACTATCTACAACTGTCAAGATCATAGGATGATAATATGCAAATGCACTTGTTTTCTCTACATCATTGTTAATTTATGCAAATTCAGAGCATTCAGTGTAAATTGAGGTTGTATGTATTTGAATCTGGAACATCTGCTACACAAATTGTTATAGAGCATGCAAGATTTTTTTTGAATAAAGACACAGCCCAATCAGTCTGGATATTTAGAGTGGCTGCTGTCATTACTGCAGGATGCAGACGTGATCCCTAATACGTGAAGAAGCATTGGAGAGAGTCCAGTTACAAATTATAAAGAGGCTTTGGGACACACGGAGGCTGCCTTGATCTATTAGTCTATTCTGTGGTTATATCATGTCAGGCTTAAACTGCACAGTTACAAAAACACATCAATATCTTGGTAATTGTGAGAAGATTATGTCTGAATATTTTCCCAGCTCCAGTATTTGCAATTTGGCATCATGAGTTATGAATTTGTATCAATATGAGTGACAAGCATAACAGAGAATGCAGCGGTGTCAGCAGTCCAAGGTAATGAAAATCCTTCTCATCCATTTTATTCACAAAAAAAGCAATTAATGCGGCATAGGAAAAAGAGAGCAATATCTGCTGCAGTTTATTTATGGTAGAGTTTCAGAAATTCTAAAATAACACGACTAGCTGCCTGTGGCTCTGTGAGGTTGTATAAGGCACCACGGTGCTTTGAGTTAAATGCTAATGTCAGCTTACTAACTAATGCTAAACAGGTATAATGCTCACCGTCTTAGTTTAGCATGTTAGCGTACTACCATTCAGTAATTATAAAGAATAATAGTAAACATCTGGGAAACATGAACGTCTGTACAAAATGTTGTGCTAATCTATCCAGTCGATGTTAAAATATTTCACAGGATAAGTGAAAACGTTGACCTGCTGCTGGCGTTACAGGAAAACTAAGATGATCACCAAAGTCATTAGGATACAGCGTCTGGGAAACATGAATGTATGTGCAAAATGTAATGGCAATCAATCAAACAGTTATTTCTTAAATGTGGTGGTGGACCAACCGACCGACTAGCATGGCTAAAACGGATTCAGGAAACACACAAACTTGCAGCAATGAGACGTCATCACCCCCTCTAAATATTAGGTGCATGCATCATTAAATCTAAAGCACGTCATTTGCACTGACAACATGTGATGAAGGGGACTCTGTGTTAGCACCGTGTTCTATGAACCGCCACCTTAATCTGAATGCATTTCCTAATGAATAAGAGAACACTCTGATGCGCATAACACATGCAGCAACTCCCCTCACAACAAAGCCTCACTGAACCTGTAAAGCCACAATCTTACCTGTGACGCAGTGATGCGTGATTGGTCGAGGCGTGCAGTGAGGTCAGAAGAGGAGACATTGGCGGGGGCCCCGCGATGAAGCCTCATGGCCACCTTCCTCTCTCGCTCGGCTCGCTCGGCTCTCCCCGCCTGAGGAGAACGGTTACCTGCAAGCGCAAAGACACATGCTTGGATTTTAAAGCCTTTGTTCTGTTGCAGTTGTATGTTTCTTCCAACCATCGAAACCCAAAACCAACATCCACACCTGACTGCTGGACCCCACGTGTGGCCGGGTTCGAGGGAGCAGCGTCTGCCTCGTTCCTGACTCTGTTGGCTGCTGAAGGGTTCGGACCAGGCGGCAAAGCTCGACCTCCAGCTCCTTTTTGGCCTCCTCCTGCTCGCTCCTCCCCCTCTTTTCCCTCCCTCCTCTCCCTATCTCCATCCTCTGCGGTCCTGCTGGCCCCCTGAAACACAGAGCAACAGTACAGATGTATCCTGGAGAGGAGAATAAGGACAAAAACATAATTGAAAGGCTTATGAACCTCCAGGCTGGAGGTAGTTTACAAAAGCATGTCGCTCACGGTGATAAGAATTCTGGACGACCCACTCACAAACTTCAGCATGTTCCAGTCAAAGACATAGTCGTAAGAGAAGCCCTGTCTGTGGAAAAGGTTCCTGAAGAGCTGCCTCAGATATGAGTAGTCTGGCTTGTCATCGAACCGCAGGGAGCGACAGAAATTCAGGTAAATGGAGAACTCAGCTGGGAAGCACAAGAGAGAAGTGGATTGTAAGCAAAGACGGGAGATAATGAGAGAAGTATTACAAAAGACCTCTTTAAAATTGTACTTTCTACTGTTACCAATTTCTGTTTCTCTTTACTCACAGGGGTATCCCTTGCAGAGCACCTCGATGGGGGTGGACATTTTCTTCTCACTGATTCGTTCATACTTCTGCCTCTTGGTGGCAGCCTTGAGCCCCTGCCAGGGCAGGGAGCCCAAGTTGAAGTACATGAGAACGTAGCCCAGAGACTCCAGATCGTCTCGCCTCGACTGCTCTGTGGAGGAAAACATGGAGCGGAGAGAGAGGGAAGAGAGGAGAGGGTGAAATGGCAAAAAACGTTTGAGGGAGGAGAAGAAGAAAAGGGAGAGGAGGAGACAAAGAAAGAGGTAGGAGGTACAAGGAGGAGGAAAGGGAGAAGGAATGGAAAGGAAAAGGAAGAGAAACAAAACAGAAGGACAGAAAAGGAAATTAAAGGAAATGAAAGGAGGCTGCAGTTCTGAGAATCCAGTCCTGATCAATAAACATAAATATTGCAACATTTTCTACTGACATTCTGCTGTGAAAACACACACAAACCACAGCAGCGTTAGTAGAACACATACATTCACATCTACATGGATATCTGGGCCAGCCTCTGTGTGTATTCTGTCTTACCGATGCCCAGATGGGTGTTGATGGAAGCATAGCGGGCGGTGCCGGTGAGGTTCTTATTCTCGCGGTAGGGGATGTGCTGGTGCGTTCGGGCATCACGGTACTTCTTGGCCAGGCCAAAGTCAATGATGTAGACCAGGTTGCCCTTCTTGCCGAGCCCCATCAGGAAGTTGTCAGGCTTCACGTCTCTGTGGATGAAGTTCTTGGAGTGGATGTATTCAATCCTACTGATCTGGAACAAAGAGAAGGGGAACAGTCGGTTGGGATTAAGGGAGAGTATTAGTGGTCTTCCATGTTGTAGCCCATTAACAAAATAAATTCAGTTCATATGAGTATACTATGAATTTTTGGATTTAGACCTTCCAGGAAGCCCCTGGGTGGTTTCACGTCAACTTACAGAGACTTGAACCTGGCTTGAGCCATGAAATTAATCATGATGAAGATTTAATTGCCTTAAAGGGGGTACCCCAGCAATTTAGCACTGCACTTTCATAAAGTGTCTCACAACAAAAAACAAATGGTCATGAGGACATTATACAACTGTTTCACAGGCTGAGTAGTAATCCTTGTGACAAGTAAACTGAAAAAAATGGAGTGCCCCCTTTCTATCTTCTGTCACATTTACATAACATACTCAAGTAATAGTGCATGTTTCCATCAGGTACGGCTTTACAAATCTAAATAAAAAAGGTGCCACCCAAGATTTGAGAGTTATTTACCAACGCCATCTATTAATGAGTTAAACTCATAACATGGACATGGATCATACTCTGTGTATTTGGGTGTTTCTTGAATTTAAAAACTGCCCTTAAGCAGGCAACGGGTAAAATCTCAAATGTCATAGTGTCCTTGAATGCACCACCAAAACAGTCCATGTTCACAGCTGCATAACCGAACTACATAAGGAAAGCAATGAAATCTTTACAATGATGGATTAAGTTTCACAACTTTCACATCTCTGCAAGCTGATTTTAAACATGTAGTGAAACGCATTTAAAAAAACGGCCAGTGTAGCATAAAATTAAAAAACTGACTGATCTGATGTTTGAAAATATAAAAATGTGAATATATCTTGCTTGAGGTTTCCAGTCTGAGTGTCTGGCAGTTGCTCCTTTTCAGATAATCAATTACCTTTACTGATCTTGATTGGTAGCAGTGCTGTGAGTCTTTATAGTCCCACAGTTGTAGAGTGTTTGATCTAAAACTTAAAGTGAGTTTTAAAGGCCACAAGTCTCATTGCCCAGTGAAATAACAGTTGAGTCATTGGTATTGATCAATAACTCTGTCAGATTGTCCACAGATATATAGAGGTCATTTTATGTTATGGGACAGTTAAAATCTCAGTTATTGGAGAGGAGAGGAGAGGAGAGGAAAGGAGGGATGTCACAATGGCAGCAGAGAGAGCGATTAGGAAAAGAGGTCAAAATGGCCAAGAGAAAATGGGACAAAAGAACAAATGTGCCAGTTGTAGACTAAAGAATGGCATATGAAGGATTAAAGAGGCTCATAAAAGACACCACAGGCTGACCCCTGTGACAAGGATTAGGCCGTCCTGCGGAGCTTCCGTGTCCTAGATTGGAATTGACTTTTATGGAGGAGCTGAATGGTCGAAGATAGCGAGGGGATAAGCTTTGACTCAAGCCAGGAAACAAGCCTCGGAGGTTCACATGAGAATTATTCTCAGATTTCAAGTGATCCATTTAGTTCCAGTCTAAAAATACCCACATCCATTTATTGAAATCTGTGTAACTTCCCATCCTGAAGTTGACTTCAGTGCATTATACGCAAGAAACGTTGCACGCTTAGACGACTGTAATTCAACAGTTTAATGCGTGCTTTTCCATTATAGAACTATCACTGTTTATCTATCGTTTCTCCACCTTGAGGACCCTCTTTATAAAGGCTCATGGAACCCTGATGTTGCCTCCAACAAACATAACAGTGTTCTCTTAAAGTAATCAGTTACTACGGAAGGACTGCGTGGCAATCATCGGCTCTGGATCTCAGAAAAAACAAAACAAACGCTGGTGACTATTATGGAGTCAGTCAGTCTGTCTCACCATCTGGTCGGCCAGCAGCAGGACTGTTTTCAGACTGAACTTGCGGGAGCAGAAGTTAAACAGGTCCTCCAGACTGGGGCCCAGCAGCTCCATTACCATAACGTTGTAGTCGCCTTCCGCTCCGCACCACTTAATAGACGGGATTCCCACTGTTGGGGAGGGGAGGGGAGGGGAGGAGGGGGGATCGGAGGGTTAGGAAACAGAACAGTGCATCATAGCACAGGGTTTAAAAACTAGTGTGTATAGAAGTTATAATCCACCAATTTCCATTCAGCTGCACTAGCAGTTTGCATTTGTACTACTACTGCAGCAGAAGATTGCTTTTAGGTTTGTCAACAATTTATGCATTCATTTTAGCTAACTCTTAACCGTTATTTAAAGCTATTTCGACCATGTATCCTTTACTTTTAGCATCGATCTCCTTTGACCATTCATTAATTTCCTAACTATTTTTCACACTCTTGGTCACAGATTCTGCTGTTTATTTAATCAAATCTAAATTTCAGCAAAATATATCATAGTAGTATATTATTACTGTATAATATGTATGTTACATATAGTGAACAAACATATATAACACTATCTACTTTCATATGTAATTATTTATACTGTATTAATTATACCTATATTCCTACACTTATCTGCTTTCTCTGTCTTTCTGTATTTCTTTTGCACAAATATTTGTACAATGCTCGTATGTAATTAATGCATATTGTATTATTGTTGTATTGTTATTTGTTTTCTTTTTAATTATATTATCTTATATTT
Organism: Gadopsis marmoratus; assembly: GCA_036023855.1. Classification (NCBI taxonomy): domain Eukaryota; kingdom Metazoa; phylum Chordata; class Actinopteri; order Centrarchiformes; family Percichthyidae; genus Gadopsis; species Gadopsis marmoratus. The sequence goes on along the minus strand of JAVQJF010024095.1, from coordinate 4,311 downwards.
GTTAATTCCATCATTAACAGCTAAGGCCATCAACACCTCTCAAAAGCCATGACAACCCCTCGGTGCTACCGAATGACCATTAATATTTCTCAACAATACTAAACTGACTTAAATGCTCCTTAATTCCAGTCAGAGATGCCTCCCATGGTGTCCCTGAATGACCCTGAATACACCTCCAATGCCCGTAAATGTCCTGAAATGTCTTTTAAGGTTTCTAACTGCACTGCTGTGCCTCCTAAACAACTGTAATCATTGTTAAAACCCCTCAGCAGTCCTAAATGCTCCTCTGTGCTCCTTAAACCCTTCACTGCCTCTCGGTGCCTAGTCAGTGCCCGTTTTACCTCCACCCTGCATCATTTTGTAGAATTTGCTCTCAATGTGGAGCTGTGGATGTTTGGTCTTCACACATTCCAGTTTGATGGCTACTTCCTCTCCTGTAGCGATGTTAGAACCTGATGGGAGCGATGCCAGAGATGTGGTTACATATGTCAGTTATTTCCAACACAAACTATTTAACACACTTCACAAGAAACTGTAATAAGTGTAATATTCTCTTTTTTTGCAATTTCAAAAGAAAAGCAACAACATCAGGTTAACGCGACACAAATTGAGTCCCAATCCTCACCGAGGTAAATATCTCCAAAGGATCCGCTCCCTATCTTCCTCCCAAGGCGGTACTTGTTTCCCACCCTCAACTCCATGGCTCCTGAGCTTTTCAACTCACTGAAGGGGTAAACACACACACACACACACACACACACACACACACACACACACACACACATGCAGATACAAACACACACAAGGCTGCCATCAATCACTGGTGATCAATAGAGCAAAAGCACAGTGGTGCAAAGCTGCAGACTTTAAACTCTAAGCTATGAGCCTCAGGGCAGCTGTCTCACGAAAGAAAACGAAACGGGAAGCTTGCGACAAATCGACGGGAGACATGAGAAAGAATGAAAAGTGTACAGTGCCGAGCCACAACAGCGACGTAATGCAGCCCGAGTTGAGTCACTCCAACTAGGAATGAAAATGTTGCTCACTTCCAGCTATAAAGTGACTTTGCATGACTGAACCCACTGCGGATGCAAAACGTCTTAAAGTACACAGGATCTAATTTAAGCACCCTGCTCCTATCAGCCATGTTTTGTCGAGTTGGCGTCATCACACCTTCAGACAATGCATTAATAAATTCTGGTATCTCAAGAGGACACCAATGTAGGCCGACGCAGTGTTTATAAAGTGCATGGGGAAAAGGTGAGAGCAAAGAAGAACAGAGCGTGTAGTTGTATAACATGATTTATTCAGAGCTGCGAGAGGTAGGATGAGCATCTCGCACACTCTTCCCAAAGCACTTCAAGGGAGTCTGGTCCTGTGGACAAGAGATTTGCATAAACTCCCAGTTCCTGACTGGAGTCCCCTGATGATGTTCCTGCTCACCCAAGCCCCATCTGTCTGAACAGCCATGAAATGGGGGCTTAAACGTGGGAAATGACTGAGGGCTTTTTTTTTTTTTCCGGCAGAGGTTAGCCAGTTTGACATTGCACTAAACGCTGACTAAGTTCATTTTTCTAGTCTTGGCTGCACTGTAGACCTACATACACGCCGTCCACATACGCTATGCAGGGAAAATGAGGCAGAGCAAGCCACCGCTGCACATCACCAAACCCTTTACCTCAGGTCTCCCCAGCTCATCGCCTCGCTCGGCCTCTTAAGGGCTGCTATGCTGTCAGTGTTACAAAACTGAGAGCCACTATTGCTGTAAAGGACTGCAAAAACAGGCAAGACGTGACATTCTCAGGGAGAGTGCTCCATGCAGTTGCCCCGGATACCACAAGAGAGGAAATGGGGAAGGTGCTGAGTGCAAAAAAAAAACAAAAAACAAAAAAAACAACATTCACCCATCACTCACCATCAAATGTGGTGATAATTCCCATAACCGCACCCTATCTATATATATATATATCTATATATATATATATATATATATATATACACACACACACACACACAGGTAGGACCTCTGAAGAAGCGGACCCCCCCCACAAGACTATTTGTCCAACCCAAACCACCTCACACACACACAAAGCTTCAGACACCTTGACTAGCCGCCCCACCTTCTCCTCACCGGGTTGGATCAGGCTCCGTGGTCTCCGTGGTCCTGGCTCCGTCTCACTCAGGACCCTGGACAGCGACGCAGCGACGCGGCTCAGGACGGCTCATAACCCCGGAGATCTGTGACCCGAACCGCCGCACACTCCCGAAGAAGACCCCTCAGAAATGCAGCCGAGCAGACCCGAGACCCACGACTCTGGAAGATCCTCACTGTCGCGAATTTTATTTATTTGTTGTTTTTTTGGGGGGGGGGGGGGGGGGACGCCGAAACCAGACACTGAGGTCTTTCTATTTCTTCTCCGGCTTCTCTCCCAGCCCTCTCTCCGTTTACATCACTGACAATATCAATGATGTCATCCGCAGGCTGGAGGAGATGCCCGGATTGTCTTAAAGCCGCCGCGCAGCTGCTGCTGGTTTCCGCAGGGCATGAATGAAGCGCACCCAGCGGCACCCAGCGGCACCCAGCGGCACCCAGCGGCACCCACAGCCCCTCAGTGCCGATGCATGAATTTACACCAACACGTCATTATTAAGTTATTTCGTATTACGTTAATGTGGAGAAATGTGCCAACTATAGCACGGACATCTGACGCAAAGAGCGCATGGACGGACCGTGTCTGGTGTCAGCCCCCTCTAGTGGTGGTCCCTATGAAAACGCCTTACTTTTATGCGCGACAGGAGCTGAACGTTAGGGCCGACTGACTGCACGCGTCACGAAAACACAGTGGAGCTGCAGTGTCACAGCCAGGGGTCGCTGTGTACGCGAAGAGACATTTTCTGGCAGCGTACGTTAGTGTTTGCGAGCCTACGGGCAAGTTTCAACAACGCGACACCGACACCTGCTGGCCAAAGAGACAAACAGCTAAGCTTCATGTGTCACGACAACACTCACGAAGAAATGACTTTCACTCACCTTTAACCGGCTTTAACCGCGTCGCCAGGCCACAGCAGTCGGTTGGTTCAGCTCAGAAAAAGCTCCGTGGGGCCGAAGAACGTGGAGACAGTTGATGTTAAACAACAAGCCATTAAAAACAAATTACAGCGTCTATTCAGTGGTTGGCTTTCAATTTTTGCGTCACTTAACTTTTTTATATGCACAACTTTCAAAACTCAAAGGTAACGACCGGGCAAATTCCCAGAGGAAACAGAACATAAGGCCATCAGCAGAACGGTGCGATTGGCTGGTGCAGGTAACGGGGCCCGTTTCACACGTGATACAAACTCCCCTTCTAAACCCTGGTCAGCTGGTGTTTCTGATCCTAAATTTCACAAGTCTGTAAATCCGAAGGAAACCTTGAACTTGAAAGGGGTTCTTCTTCTGCATGATAATTTCTCCATTACAGTAAGTTGAAACCAAAAAAAAAAAAAAAATCAGCAGCTGCAGAATTAATGCAGGATTCACCCCAACATGAACTTTTCTAGCACTGCTAACAAGGATAGGGTAGATTTTGAATCTCTTTCAGGTGCAACAAATACACTATAGTAGTCCAAGCTGCATAGCCAGACAGTCCCATTGACTTCAGTCCCATGGCACAGGAATAAAATATGAATCCATAAGATGGTTGGCATTTAATCTGAAACAGCAAATACCTGACATCCTGTAGGTCAACTGTTAACGACTCAGTCGCACACAAAAAACAAACCACTACAGACTTCAATTCAACCTTTATTATCTTGTTCTTTTCTGCTTTAAATTAATTTCCTCTCCTTTTTGTAACATCTGAAATAAATGAAAACATCCTGAACAGGAGTGATAATAAAGACTGACTTAATTTAAATTGATACACAATAAACAAAAAAAAAAAAAACTGTAAAATATAACAGGTAATGTCATTAACGTGTCTGTAAAACACTGTTCCAGCTCAGCTTGGTATGGTAGGATTTGGCATCTTAATAGAAATGCCTTCAGTTGGTTGCTTCGTGTTAACAAAACATTTTCTTATTGCATTTGGCAGAAAAGAAAAAAAAATACAAACAGGAAATAAATGCTGCTAAAAAACAACTTATGAGACATATGCAATAGTGCCAATGTTTTTGAACTTTTAGCTATCACAACATCGAGACAGTCAAGCACGCAAACATGTGTATGCATCCATCCATCCACACACACACACAAACCAACCCTTTTTCTCAAATGCAAGCCGTCAGATTAACATCTATTCACTTCCCTGACTGGAGCAGACAAGTGTTCAA
>JAVQJF010024094.1:0-12919 GCA_036023855.1 Gadopsis marmoratus | reverse complement strand
ACTAAAATACACTTGTTTTTAAAAAAAACAATCCAAACCTTGAGTGCGCACACACACACACACACACACACACACACACACACACACACACACACACACACACACAGAGACAGTTTTCCAAATAGCTGAATAAAACCCATCAAACCAAGAGAGAGCTGTATGCTTTCAGCCAAGTCAAGGATTCAAAGAAAATCCACTGGCAAAATAACAAATAGTGAACCAAGAACCAAAGCCTAATGGGCTATTTACCTGCCTATATTACACTGGAGGAGTGTTTTTTTTCCATGGTTGATACCTACTCCCACAAAAAGATTATTTGCGTGAAGGTAAAACCCAATATGCATTATTATGCACCCAAAATTTTGTGCCTCTTTACGTTTGGTTTGAGAAAAGTAACTACTGCTGAATACTTGACACTCAGAATTTATAGCACTAAATTTCCTAATTTGTGTGGTTTTTGCAATTTCAATAACCTGACTTTTTTATGCAGTTGGTCATCTGAACGATTTGCTTCTGTAACTATCAAAGAAAGAAAGAAAAACACGCAAACATTGACTTCTAAGAACCATTGGAAGTGTACTCTTTGGGCTTGTGTGCACACAAACGGGGTTAATTACAGCTTGTTCAGAATCATTAACGATGGTCTGGAAACTCCTGACACGGGTACAGACTCTGCACAAAGCCTTAGAAAACATCCTGAGATGGTAATTGATTCGCGAGGTCGTCAAAGGTTAGCCGAAGGTCAAGGAGTCGAATCAGATGTCAAAAGTCATGACTGAGGAGGAGATGTGGGATGGAGTGTCCACAGCTCCACAGGTCAGATGGGTTAATAGGGGAGTATCAGACATCGTGTGGGTGGAAACTGGGAGCACTTTGATTTATCAGTGAGAAGCTGGACAAAGTTGAAAGTTTATCATGCTTTTATCTCTTAAAGAACAAGGCTAAGACCCAAACCAGCAGTGAATTGATCCTGCTAACAGGTTTAGTGTGTGCATCAAAGCCTGATGTTAGTTTCTTCCTCCGGGTGACATGTTCTTTCATCACCATGAAGTGTATTTGGACTCAACCCCACAAACACCATCCTGCTGCCCCAAATGTGGATTAATCCGCAGCAGAAAGTAGTCCCTAACAAAATGTACTATTTCCGTCTCTTTGAGTGACGTCCGCTAAAAGCTACAGGCCCCAACGTGTGAAACTACACGCTTGTGAGCAGTTTCAAAAGCTTAACGTCTTCAGCAGGAACCAGTGGGTCGGGGCTGCATGCCACAGACAGGGTGGTAGCGTTGGAAGGACAGAACGCAGCAACACATTGTTGGTTTTTCATCTTTTCATGGGATTTGCCGACAGTATAAAATATAAAGAATAACGGCAGCCTTATCCTGCAATGTCGACTCTGCAACCTAACAATCACTTTCACAGAAATGTATTCGTGTTTCACTCCCTTGAAAGGCCCTCTTGTTATGAAATATAGATTCTTAATAGTTTCCTATACATACCTGTAAAAAAAAAAAAAAAGGTTTGCTTGGGCAGCCGCTCTTGCTGAGCGTAGGTGAGTTCACACAGCACTGCCTCCACGTCCAAGCCGTGTTGCAGCCCACATTAAACTGCTTGCTCAGTATTGATTTTGATGGACAATTGAGAGCGCAACAGGGCGTAAATGATGGGTCAGAGGATGGATGCAACTCACGCCTTCACTTTACAAACCAACATAAACAATGTGACAGGTGGGGCGTCCGTCAGCGCCTCCGTTACTGCCACGGCAGATTGCAGGATTTAATATTAGCTGGTTGGCGAGCGGGGTCGTTTGAGGCGATGATCCGTCTCCTTTAACGACCCCCATAAAACGGCACTTTCTCTTCTGCCGGTCTCCTTGGCTGCCCAAACCCCCAAACCGCCCCCTCTTATTTCCTCTCTCCATCATTACCCAACCCCTCCCTCCCCCTCGCCCCGTCAGTGGTGGAAGTGGGCGTCCAGACTCCCCCTATCTGTCAGGCTCCCAGTGCCTCCTCATGATCAGTGGAGTCGTTAGTTTCACACAGGGCAGTAACACACACACACACACACACACACGTCTGATGTGGGTTTAATAACCCCCGTCCAGCCGTGTGCCTCATCTTCACTGGGTCAGATAGCACTTCAGACTCCGATGTCAGACTAAATTATCTTAATCAAAAATTAAGGTAATTCTTAAAAGCACTGGCTGCAACACTTTCCTTCACTCATGAGCACATGTAGAAGTTTCCGTCATCTTGGAAATGGGGTTGAACTTTTCTCGCCTTTCTAATCAATCAAAATAAGGAAATCATTGGCGCATTTTGCAGTCTATAAGTCAACTCCAGAAGAATTCGCCCCTTTAAGGTGTTCTATTACAGTAATGACACACTAAGCTGCTACATGCACATGCAGAACACACAAACACACAACCTGGCGGGAAGAGCAGACCTGTATTCGATTTTCCCGGCATCGGCTGAAGGCCTCGGGCAGGTCGTCCCAGTTGGTCAGTTTGATGTCCTGAGGGACGAAGCTCAAGTTCAACGGAGCGCCGTCCTAACAGGAGAAGAAGACGGCCTTAAGCAAAGAAATGTGTTACTAATACCACCATCACTCTTGTTGGAGCTACTAATATTAGCAAAAGCAATCTTTGGCCTGGCTAATAAGGCATAGTGTAGCAGCTTATTCACTGTGTGCTTTATTTTTGGGGTGTTGGCAAGTTTTGTTGGTGACACTCCCTATTTAACACCTATAAGCAGCAGATAAACAATTCATTAATGTTTGTAACACATAATAACACACTACTATGTAGCTGTACATAGATTTAAGGACATTTTTAAGTGTTTAATAAATTATTCTGTCAATAAAACTCGTTTATCGTTTCATTACAAATATTATACATCATTTCTGGTTTACATGAGTGACTGCATCGCTGATGAAACACCAGATTACATTGAAAAAGTCAAAGGAGTGTATTTTGAATTTAAGCATATTCCAAACCTTGAACAACATAATAGTTAAAGTTAAGCATTTTCCAAACTTTCAAGACTTTGTACAAACCCTGCATAAAACACACTGAGCGGTTGTTTGAAGCAGTAAATGGTGCTCCAGTGCAGAGTGGCACCACACCACACCACACCACACCACACTACACTACACTACACTACACTACACTACACCACACTACACTACACTACACTACACTACACTACACTACACCACACCACACCACACCACACTACACCACACTACACTACGTCCCGTCATGGCTCTTTGGAGGATCCCGACTGGCTCCCCGTGTTTTCCTGCCCAAACAGTTGGTGAGATGTGGGATTTGCTGCTGAGTCACTGGTGTGTAACCAAAGCAAACAAACACAACCACGCACGTTTACATGCTCGGTTCACTTGCCTGACTAGAATAAAAGTCAGGGTGATATTGTCGGTATATAACATAGATACAAACCTACATAGGGGGGATAGATTGCAAACAAACCTCACTGACACTATCAAATAAATGTTGCCTTTGTGTGAAGGTGGGTGTCTTCCTGTTTTCACATTAGCTTCTGTCTCAGATAGCAGAAGTTAATGCTAATGTTACTGTGGACTAGCAGGATACGGTCAAATTGGGCTGTATCCTCCTGAGTTGGCTATATTGTGATGTTTTGGGGTTTTAGTTTTTTTTTACTTCAGGCATCAAAGTGATTATTGTGATGGTGCCATAACTGCCCAGTACAACTGTTTCCTTGAAGCATGAGACATTACAAAGGACATTCTCATACATCCACATCTTACAGTTATTTCCACAGCTTTGACAGTTAGATTTGACATTTGACTGTCCTTACACTGCATATCATTTACTTTCAAGTATATTTATCACAATTTTTGCTTCAGTTATTGTCTATATTTGTGAACTGCAAGATTATTTTCCTTAACAGTTTGCTCAAATATCAGCGTCAAACGTGTGTATGGCTACAGACTCTCATTCTTGTTAGAGAATTAAATTGTGTAAAAAGGTATCAGATAATAACACGCTGTCACCTAATTTTACATGTGCAATGGGAACCTTGACGGTTACAAAGTCTTACAGACAACTGAATCAAAAGTGGCTCAATTTGTAATAAACCGCAGGTATTTTAAACCAAGCAATCAGATTTTTAATGACTAACAACAGAACGTGAATCCAATTACATTCAAGTTCCATAATCTGGTCGCATATTATTGGTTGCCATGGAAATTCTTGTGGTAACCAAGGAGCTTGTTAGCAATCTCTTTTGTTTCCTCCCCCTTTATTTTAATATTAGTACACTACTTTGAACATAATGCTTCTCCCTTGTGACAGCATGCATGCATTAGTAACAAAAATAATGAGCATTGTGAAAAAAATAAATAACTGCATATACCTACAAGGATGTACCTCGCTGTGATTATGGGTAATCATACTGCCGCAGCTTGGAGTTAACTGCATAATCATTGTAAAAAATAACCACAATAAAGCACATTTTCCCAGTTATTACTGCTTCATTAGCACTAACTGCTTCCAATTTGAAACCTGAGAAGCCACTTACCCTCAAACATTAGTGATTGTGCCAAACATCAGGATAATTTGACAGGAAAGAGGGTGACCAGTGAATTTAGGTAAAAGCTAGAATCTGGATTCCAGCTGTCAGAGCCGCAGGAGAAAGGAGAAAGTTTAAAGGTTAATACCTGCCGGCAGCTGACACATGGATTTGGAGATACAAATCAACGTTAGGATGGTTTTTCCTGAGCTGTTCCCTCAGTGTACAGAGGCCCACGTGTTTATTTGGATTATGGTAAAATAAATATCGTGGAGAGTCAGGGGAACGGTGGAGCGGGTTGTGCTGTAACAGCATGGAGCAGGAAGAGAGCCGTGCTGGATGTGATTCCTCCCCAATAACATGCTCACAAACTAACAAATATATCCATTCAAAATAGGGCTTCGTTGCACAATCAGATAATGATACTACATTAAAAAAAATATGACACAAACTCATAATTGTGTTTTTTTCACCATACACACAGTCCAGGATGCATGCGCCGCAGGGGATAGAAAACACACTAACACACTGAAAGTTCAAGCCAGCTAACATGAAACAAGGAATTCAAGTGAGCTGCTAGCATTAAGCCACGCTAACGCGGCTACACAACGTTAGCCCTTCCAGCTAGTGAGGAATGAACAGTATAAGCTTGTCCCAGACCATTAACAGGCAGGACTGGTTCAAAGCACAGCAGCCCCCTTCCACACAGAAGCCCCCTTACTCTGGACATTAGCAGCGTTAGCATGAACATCCTGTGGTTTACCATCAAAACACACCAGAAACTGAATATATGCCACATGTCTTCCTGCAGTGTATATTGCAAGCAACACTTGACTCATACGAAACTGTCCAAACATGAAACACTTTCTCTGAAATTTTACAAGCGTAACAAAGTGATGCATTTTCCATCCAAAACCGATCGCCTGGGCGCTGATCACAGAGCCTGACAGATGTTCACTGAACAGCCATAAAAACACGGTGTGAGCTGTCTGACATTAAAACAGGTCACTAGTTTCTGTGCAAAACCACCCGCCACCTTCTTAAAGTCCAGGGCTCGGACAAGGTCGCTAATAACAGCTTATTCTGCACTCCCTTCTTGGGATATTTAACATTTTCCACGCATTGCTTTTATTTTTATTCGTACAGTTTACGGCACATAAACAACCCCTTACATTGATGTCAATAGATACTGTGTTGTCGATAGAAATGTCCCTGATGATTATTCAGTATTTCAGGGGTTTGTCACATCTGACAACACAATGAGTACCACAAAATATGTTAAATAACTTTAGCCCGGCATAATGCAGCTCTAAATCATCCTGACGTGGTAAACCCCACCCATCTGCTACTTGTAGCGTGGACATGGAACAAACCGCTTGCCCACCTGAGAGCAGGAACAGTGGATGCTTGAATAAACAACTGTTTGATGTGGAGAAAATGGACATAAAATTTCTAATACTCTCAAACCCCGGTGACAAATCTTCCTCTGATTGTGCTCTGAGCAGCCCCCTGTGTGAATTCTAAGCCTGGTCCAGGATTATCCCGATGCGACAGCTTTCCAGCCAAATTCCTACAGTTTATCATTTAAACGACAGCGGGGGACATTTATCTCCGTGGCTTATTGTCTCAGCCACGCGTACATGACACTTGTCTATTGCCGTCAGGGTAATATTCCATTGGTGATTCAGCTCGGCGCTCTGGTCGTCTCTATGTAAAAACCCCTCTTGTCTCTTATCTGCGTTAGTGGGGAAGGAATCTGATCCCTCATGAATGAAACAAAAAGGCGTTAAGTATCACAATCCGATCAATACAGAGGTCTGCTGGCAAGTGGCCCTCAAGACAAGTGCCAAGAATGCACAGGAGTGTAATCAGCGTCAGACTGGGGTTAAAATATAGTTTGTCTTACTCTGCTGGAGTGCAGGAAGTGCAATGGGAAAAGCAGCTGAAAGAACATTTTACTTGATTATCTGAATGAAGCCTTAACACAAAAGCCCCCCCCATCCTGCGAAGGACTGTCTGCAGATTGTTTAAAATACAGCATGATTGGTTGTTGGTTCCTTCCTCTTGGTCAGCTCTTTTCAAAGTGAACCGACTGGAGCTTGTTAGAGGACGCCCATAAAATGTATCCAACACTCCTCTGTGGCCATCGTTGAACAGAGCAGCAAGGTGTTTTAGATTTGAAGTAATCTTAGTAACCAGTTATGTTACACTGTTAGACCAAAGCACGTCAAGAACCTGCAGAAAACAGTAATATTAAAGGGACACTCCAGTGATTTAATACTACACTTCCATTAAAACGTGGGACATGCTAGAGACAAATTAAAAATCTATGCCGCAGAGGCAACGAGATCCTAACTTTTAGTCTCCAGTATTAACTTCTGGTCACCATCAACGGCGATATTAAACTGGTTTAAACACAAGTAAAAAGTCACAATGTTTCTACCATGAAAAAATTCAAGTGCACTGCTGCTTTACTTATCAGTGCAAAAACACACGTTATTAAGTTATAATTAACTTAATTTGCATTTTTAATAGTGACTCTCAAAAGAAATCATAGAGCTAATTTGAAAGGGTGAGTAGCACTTCACATGATAAGGAAACTGATCTTCACGTGTGAAATTGGTGGACTGCCCCTTTAAACTTACACAAATAGAAGTAAAAAACATTTGTGTGCCGAAAATTTTAAATAAAATGTTTAAATCTGTCTTCCCGAGTGCTGCGCTAAGACAGGAGGATTGTAGATGAAAGAGGAATAGTTGGAAGGAGGCTTGAAGCTGGGCGGATCCTTAATAAACCGTATTGGTAATCCTTCGGTAATTCCTAAAGAATATGAATGGATTTGAAGAGCTTTTCTTTCCCCTTTTACCACACAGTCCCGATCAATCTCAGAGAAAATAATGCTGAGCCTATAATGTCACGTTAAAGCATGTTTTTCAAGTCTACCTTCATTAAAGTTGGTTTCCGTTGCCATGCAACTAACTGGAATAATTTGCAGTGCTGTCAATCACTGCTCATTCTTAAACTTGACTTAATGTTACCTGTAACTATTTTCTCACAGCGGTCATGTTTGCTAATTGACCAACACTGACAAACCGCACATCTCTTATTTTATGTTGTTGATCGCAGCTCGTCCTGATGAAGAGATCTTTCTTTCACAGTTCAGTTAGTTTTTACGGGAACAAGCTGGCAAGGAAGAAATCATCGAGTGGGTATGAAAACTTTACATGCCCTTCCAGTTTGAGGCCTGCGATAAACATGATAACATTAGGCACTTCTGAGCTCCTGTTTCCTGGCAGTTAAAGATATTGTTGATGCTTTAATATCTTCAAGCAGCTGCAGAAATAACTGTCTGAAATGTAGTAAGTACACAAACATGTTAATGTTTTACACTAAAGGCTGGTGAGTCCAGCTTCCTCTGGATGGGAGGAGAAACGAGCTGCTGTTGCTTGGGAGATTTCAGCTTTTGAATTCACCACTTTCTGTGAGCACACAGTGTTCGCAACCAACAGCAAATTAAATTCGGTGAACCTATGAGTTCGCAGTGGGTGAATTTGGCCACACTGAGTGGTTAAGACCTGCCAGACAGATGTATTTTTACACAGAAATATCACGTAGTGCAGCTCCCCCCCAAAAGAATGAGAGGATGAAATGGAATACTTTTTGAGTTGTGTAAGTTGTGCAGGGCTTACAGCACGGCTCAGTGCAAGGATTTCTTTTTTCATGTCAGGCCTCATGTCAGGCAACAAAAAGCGTGTAGATTTTTGTTGCCTTCATGTGGTGTTTTCTTTTCTCTTGGACCGGTTTCTGATGCTGCAGGCATGCCTGCTGCACATGCTAGTGTTTCGTTTTTAACACGGGGTCGTCTCCTCGGGCAGGAATGCACTAAATAAACTAAATAACTGATAACCTAAAGTGCAGACAACCGCGAATCATAACAGCGTTATCTCAGGGCACTTTTCACATAGAGCAGATCTAGACTGTACTCTCTGTACGAGTTTTTACATTACATTTTTATATTTAAAATAAGTATGTACGCCAATCACAGGCCATCACTTAGCAAAACATTTGACATTTCAAGAGGAAGACATTCAGTTTTGAGGAATTCCGCCTACACACTTTTGAGTATGACAGCTTAGAAAAACTCATTGTTATTATTAAGTGTTATTCAGGTCTTGATCGGAGCCACCGTGCTGCTTTTCTTGACTGTATCACACACGAAGTCGCAGACTTTGGTGTGAAGCCATTGCAACATTCCCTGCTATGCTATGCTATCTACGCACAACCTTGAGAGAGAGAAAAAAATGATTAGTAAAACATCTCTGGTGCCCGTCTCTAACCGTGATCTAATATGTGCAATCAAGTGCTCACACAGCCGCTGTACCTTGGAGTAAAGATATATTCGGTCTGTGTGCTGGCTGGCGCAGAACTGCAGGCCCGGGTGGACGGGATGGGAGGCGCTGGCGTCATCTCCATCATCGTCATTAGCATCAGCAGCAGAAGACAGACACACTGCCGCTCTCCGATCTGCGGGGAGAGAGGAAGAGGCTGACTAATATCTCTCGCTGAGTATTTATTATTGGTTCATTATTGGCGCTCACAGCTTTATTGGTACCTCTGTTTGCTCCTCTGACTAGCAGAGACATTAAACTCCAGCTGCTTTTTGAGATTTATTATACAGGGCACAATATTGGGATGATATGAAATTATAGCAGATCATTCAAATGTGTCTGCGTATGCGCCACATGCCGCCTAAAAAGACCTAATATTCAAGTTTATTGTTTCCAAACATTTGATTAGAGAATCTGATGCGATTAAGTAATTATCTGACATTTTCACGTAAATAGGAATGAGAGTCAATTTTGCTTTTTCTACCAGCAGCTGATGCAACAACCAACCTATGCTGACTGCTTTCCTGGTTTATGTTTCTAAATGCAGCAAAAGCACACTGATTTGAATAAAAAGAAGGATTTCGCAGCACAGACAATATGACTTTCAAGCACCAAATTGTTCCAAAAATAATTAAAATGCAAGTTCTTAATATGACTAATATCGTTCTGCTTTGTCATTTTGAACGTGCCACATCGTTACTGTTTCACCCTCTAGCTTGATGATTGGTCCAACACCTTGGTGTCGGCTTCACTTTTTCTGATTTCATAAAATAAAGAGCTGAAATCATAAAATATGGTTGCTAGACATTTTAGGCTTCATCAGCGACGAGCCTGGCTAAAATGTAAATTTCACAGCACATACATGAACGATCTTGTAATTGTTTTTATCTTGACGGGTAAAAAAGAGTGAGAGTGCAATATGAAGACTGATATCAATGTCATGTCTGTGCGCGAGCACACAGCTGGAGTCAGGGCGTGGTTAGCCTAGCTTAGCATAATCACATCTATATTGCGTGGTAGGTCCAACTAACGCACAGACACGACTATGATATCAGTCTCGCCTCACTCCTGCAGGAAAAAAAAAAGGCAAATAAATGCCGAACTATTCCCCCCAATTTATTTCTCACAAGTTCACTCAAGAATTTGCTGAACAACAGGATGAGAACGCAGCTAGTAAGCGAGCGAAAGAGAGAGAGAGAGAGAGAGAGAGAGCGCGAGAGATAACATGACAGTCACAGATGGAGAGAAACTGAGGAAGAGAAGAGAGAGAGAGAGAGCCGGTCATTAATGTGAGCTATGTAGCTCGCTCATCCTGCCAGCATCTAGCAAGAAAAGGTCAGGCGGTGGAAATGAGACCGCCGCTGCTCGACCACGCTTCATTTAGACAATGACCTATAACACTCCGATAATACTTGCCTTAAATCACTTTGCGTGGCCAGTTGTCTGCCTTGCCTGTGTGTGTGTGTGTGTGTGTGTGTGTGTGCGTTCATTAGGCTTGCTAATGGGAAAAAATCCTGACACAGGCTGATGTCTGCGACAAGAGGGTTTCCATTGAACAGGTGATGCTGAGTACCTGCAGCAGGTCTCTGGTGGATGTGGGACAGAGGCAGCTTTTGTACTGAAACACTAAGAGGACGGAGTGACAGAGGAACAAAGGCATCCCTCCCATCACGCTTGAAAGGTGGGCCAGAATCAAACAATGTTAAGGTTATGGTATCGTGGCACGATAGGAAGACTACTTTGATCGGATATTAAAAGGCCCCGCAAACACATTTCTCCATCAGCTTCTTATTATGAGTGATGGGTCCTACACGAACACACAGTTTGGGCTATTTTAAATGACAGATGTCTCTGCATCTTGTGTTGTCCACCGTGCCTTTCTCACCGGTTTTAAGTTGGAAAAATGCGACTGTCAAGAAAGTCCATGCGCCAATGTGGTGACAGTTGTGGCCTGTTTTGTGTTCATAAATAATACGTAAAACTTAAAAAACAAGCACGGACTCCATAACGCTACTAGTGGTAAAAACTTTCACAGGCTACCGTTAACCAGTGGAGGAAAAATGTGTCTCTTTAATGTAGTTAAGAAGAAATACAAGTATCCTATTCAATTATTTTTAAAAATTGTTATTAAGCTGCCATCAATGAAACGCAGCACTTCCTGCACAGATTGATATTATCTGAGAATTACAATTAAATTTAGTTACATTCCACCAGTGATTTGTCTAATATTTGTGATGTTAGGTGAGATCACCCTGATAAATCAACTCCTGTCGTTGACCTGTCCCGTACAATGATCCGTATCTTTCATTTTTATGTTTGCAATTTCCCCGGGTCTGGTACACGCTGTTCTGATCTCACCCCCGGCTTCAGCTGGAATGGGCCACTTTGTGTCTGAAAATACCGCAACGACCAGACGGAAGCACTGTGCAGCGCTACAAACCTAGAGCCAAAACATTTTTCGGACACTAGCATTTCACAAAATCCCATCTATCTGTCCCTCTACCTCTGTAATGAAACCTAGCAGCTCTGCAATGTGCACCCTACATTTGTGGTAAGCAGTTTTTTTGTCCCCCCCCCCCTCCCCTGTTTGCAGTGGCGGAACACGCCAGCTGCATTAAGTGGGCCATTTATACGATGGGGGCAATTCATCTTACAAAGCCGTCTTATTAGACTGTCACTTACACAGTATGAACAGTGCCTTCAAAACACCCCGAGGGATTTATCTGTTATTTTACTGCGAGAGAAAGAAAACAATGCCTAATTGGACTGAGTCATCTCATCTTCTGCAGGATCGAAACAAAATATATATATATATATATATTTTTTTTTTTTAAAAAAAAGAAAAATTCTAACTGTGCCCTTCAAGTATGAAGAGGTTTGACGCAGCTGTTGCTGCAACTAGCACGTGTATCCATGTTAAAATGTTGGGTCATGCAGATGGATGGAGCGACAGACGGTAAGGAGAGACAGACAGAGGTGGAGGAGGAGTGATTGCCTGTCTGTGCTGTGAGGAAAGTAATCTCAGAGCAATCAAGAGGTGGGGGCGGCCGACAGCTCTGCGGTTTGCCTTCTAAAACCACAGGCAGGTAGAGGGAAGTCATTAGGCACCGCTGCTGACCCCATAGGTCACTTTTATTGGACAGCCGCTGCGTTTCGTGCTAAACCCACGCTGCCAGAGACAGACTGGCAACGACATGTATAGCCGGATAGACGGACAGACAGATATAGACAGATACATATACAGACAGACAGACAGCTAGATAGACAGATATAGACAGACAGCAAGAAAGATAGATATCTGTCTTCTAAGTATCACTACTATCTAGCTAGATAGACGACAAAGATTGACAGGCTGCTAGAAAGACAGCTAGCTAGCACATGACAGACAGCTAGATAGACAGATTTACAGACAGACAGATATGGACAGAACATAAATAGACAGACAGACAGACAGAAGATAGATATCTGTCTATGTATCACTACTATCTAGCTAGACAGACGACAAAGATTGACAGGCAACTAGAAAGACAGCTAGCTAGCTAAAGAAAAGATGACGGCAGACAGACAGACAGATATATAGACAGATACATAGACAGACAGACACAGATAGACAGACAAAAAGATAGATATCTGTCTTCTAAGTAGCACTACTATCTAGCTAGATAGACAGACGACAAAGATACAGTTAGCAAAATAGAGAGCTAGCTGAAGAAACACAGATGACAGACAAACAGACATAGACAGATAGACAGACAGATGGATATTTATTAGTTGTCTCCAGGGAAAAGGACATGTCCAAAGCGGAGGTGGGGGGCCAAGTTGGCATCCAGCAGTGTCTCTTTAGTGCTGCCATTTCTGATCGACAGTGAAGCTTTTATCTCTCCCCTAGAGTCGGCCTAAATGGAGGTGTTTTTTAAAAAAGAAAGCGGGGCCTTTTGCTCACATTTGGTATTTTTTCACCTGAGAGTGGAGTGGGGGGGGGGG
>JAVQJF010024079.1:0-11474 GCA_036023855.1 Gadopsis marmoratus | reverse complement strand
GAGAGAGAGAGGAAGGGGGGGTGGAGTGAGAGTGGGAGGAGGAAGAAAGAACACAGCATCACAGTGCACAGATCAATCAGTTAAAATCTCTCTGGTTCTGGTTGTTTGTATTTTTGATATTAGTTTGTGATCGTCACCGACCAGCTGGCCTGAGGTCAGTTCACTGATGCATTCATGTCAGCAGGAAAAGATGAGAAATATGAGCTTCACTCTCAAAAATAACACAATAGCAGCATAAAATCCAGACAACAGGTGAGTGTGTTTCCTGACCTGAGAGGCCACCAGGTTCTTGGTGTAGTAGTCCTGAGGCATGATGGCTTCCACCACGGCCACCAGACACCAGAAGGCGTCTTCTTCACTCTGAAGGACCAGGAGAGCAATGGCCGCCAACCTGACACGTCACATGACCAATTTTTAAAGTTAACAAAAAGGGGATGATTAATGCCACAGAAACAACGTGAGGGTGAACGGACACTGTCAGTGAGGATCCTCACATGTGTAGCGGAACATACGAGTACCTGTTGAGGCCCTGGCAGTAGCCAATGTCAGGGTTCTGCCAGGAGAAGGCCAATAGGATGCGGCGGAGCTGCTGGAGGGCGGGGCTAGAAGGTGAGGAGAAGTGCTGATTGGTGGTCAGGGTGCGGTGGAGGTCCAGCTGGATTTGTCTGGAGGCCGGATGAGGAGACGTCCGTCTCTTCTCGCACAGCTGCAAACACAGCAGCTGTATTATTGTGAGGTTACCAACAACTTGCTCCTCTACATCCAGTGTGGACAGGTGTGGATCAGGTGTTCTCAGTGTACTTCCTGCGTACCTGCTGGTAACGCTGTGGGTGATGCTCCCTGATCGTCCTGGTTCTGGCTTGGACCACCCAGCGCCACACCTGCTGCCGGTACTCCTGAGGGACGCCGCCTCGCAGCAGACCTTTAAGCTCCGGTGAAGGGCAGAGGTCATGATGCGACCTGCCAGCCAGGTACTGAGCCCAGCGGCTCAACAGGGGGCGCTCTACACCCTCCTGCAGGGGAAAACCCACAGACACTTTAAATACACCAGCTGTTAATTCTGCTTCCTCTGCCTTCTGACCTGCAAACCAATCTATCGATCGATCATGTTTTCTTCATTATGTGATAATAAACTGCATCTCCGGCTGTTTGAATTGTGATTGTGAAAGATGTGATTATTCAGACATTTTATAAACCAAACAAATAATCGATAAATTGAGAAAATAATATGCTGATTAATCAATATTGAACATAATCGTTAATTTCTACTCTTTAACCCCAGTTTTTCATTTGTAAAGTAAAACTTGTTAAATGTCAGAATTAAATAAAAGATAGAAATGTAACTGAACCTGCCTTTAAAGTTTGTTTTTACTATAAGTGAATATTATTCGTTTTAGGAGAATATTGAAATGTAGTTGTTTTTATACCCCCCATCCTGTCAACAGGTGGGTAGCAGCCTGAGAGGTGAAACCCAGGGTAAAATAAAGCTTCTATCACCTCCTCTCTCCTCACATCAGGAATTCAACAGCTGGACTGTCAGAAGAGACTGACAGTCCCCCCCTTGGTGGACCTGATGGTGGACCTGATGGAGTCCACTAGCTAAAGCTGAGGGTGCAGACCTGGTGCAGCAGGTTGTGTGAGCGGATCTCCAGCGCCTGGATCTTTGCCAGCAGCTTCATGTCCTCCACCTCGTAGTCTGGGATGATTTTAAAGCCGTACTCGTCATGGTCCCTGAGGACACAGCACACCAGCTCAACCTACAATCAATGAACCAGGTGTTCCTGTTATTCTGTCCACCCCGCTGTCGAGACGGTCCTGGTTACCTGGCCGTGCTGTGCTTGAGGTCACTCTTCAGCTCTCCTTTCAGAGCGTCCGCGATCATCTTCTGGACGGCCCCCTGCTGGACCGGATCCAGAGATTTGGTCTCCTGCAGGGTCCGCAGGACTCCCAGGTAACGGCTCTCCACCTGACAGTTACTGGCCTCCAAGTAGGCACACTGCAGCCAATCAGAGGGCAGGAAACAGAGGGTGAAGCTGAGTGTCAAACACCAAACCACCAGCAGAAGTGGAGGATTTAAAGCCAAAGGCCCCAGTGCTGCCAGCTGGACCCACCTTCACCATCAGACTCTTCTCCTGCTGGGAGCTGTTCCTCCACAGTTTGGTCAGCTGGTAGATCTCAGAGTTCAGAAACTTGTTCTGAGTCTTATACGCCTCGATATCGTCCTGAAGACGAGATACACATGTCAGTAACTTTATAATAATCAATCAGTCATTAGCACTCACACTACAAGTGTGGCTGAGCTAACGCTAGTCAGCCACAGTAGTTTCAAATAGAAAATCTTAGCTTTTTTATCAAACTGTTTACAGTCTATGAAATAGACCAATAGAAAACCAAACTTTACTTTATTTCTAATATTATGCACTATTACAATTCTCTAGTTAAGCTGAAAAAAGAGCAGCAAATACTCAAACAATATTTGAAACATATAAAATGATCCACTAATATTACTCCGTCATTAATCTGTGATCCACAGTGTATTGCAAGTCCTGCAAGTCCTGCTGTCCCGACTGTTTAAACAGATCAGCAGAGATAAACTAACAGTCTGAATAAACACAAACCCAAAGTGATCAGTTCCTGTTACTGTGGATCTATCAAATGTTTGATGTTTGTACCAGATGGATTCATAGTTTCCTGCTGCCTGGTAGACAGTACTCAGGGCACAGGTTTATATGTTCACCAAGAGTTCCAGCTTCACTTCACCTTGAGGTTCTCGACCTCCTGCTGAAGCTGTCTGAAGGTCTGAGAGTCCAAACTGCCACCACAGGACGAGGTGGATCGACGTGGATCGGACATACAGGCGGTCACCTGATCAGACAGCTTGATGATCACCTGACAGAAACAACAGGTGTCAGTCCACCATCACACTACACCAGATTCAATCCAGTTCAGTTTATTTCTACAGCTCTATATCATAACAGTTATCTCAGAGCACTTGTTAATATAGAGCAAGTCTAGACCAACTCTATATGTATAGACTCAACATTTCCACCAGGAGCAGCACTAGGAGACAGTGGCAAGGAAACACTGCCTTTAATAGGCAGAACCCTCGAGCAGAACCAGAACCAGAACCAGAACCAGGCTCTGGGTGGGCGTCATCTGCCTCCACCGGGTGGGTAGAGAGAGAAAAAATAGACATCCAGACTGCACAGAACCAGGTCCTGAAGATCCAGACTCCACACACAGAGAGAGAGACAGAGACAGACAGTGAGAGAGAGAGCACTCAGTGCATCATGGGATGTCTCCCAGCAGTCTAGGCCTATAGCAGCAGATCAATACATTGTACTGTACATCTGATTCCAGTCACCAAATGATCGGAAGAGTTCATCACAACCATGTCAGACATTTCTGTCACTGAAAGGCTCAGTCAGGTTTCTGCTCTCTTCTGTCTGATACAGAATCAGAACCTGTACCGGAAAGGTTTCGGATCAATATCTCCAACTTATCACCTTCTGATCAATACATCTGATCTGAGATCAGTTATGTAGTTGGTGCTTCTGGCGCATGTTGTCGTCTGCAGGACTGATGTAACGATAACGAACACATGAACCATAAAAATGAAAAGCTTTAATAAAGACCTTCAGAGGACAGTGAACCAGGTGTTTGTAGTCCACCTGTCCTCAGGTGTGACCTCACCTCCTGCTTGGCGTTGTTCTTCTCCATCAGCATCCTGATGTTGTCCTGCTGCTCGGCCAACTGTCTGTCTTTCTGAGCCAGACTCCTCTTCATCGCCTCCATCTCCGCCTTCGCCTCCTCCAGCCGGTCTTGGAGGTCGGCTGCCTGACGCTCGCGGTGTCGCAGCAGCTCCAGGCGCTCCTGCTCGCCTTCCTCTGCCAAAAACTCTGCACAGGTTCGCTTCTCCAGCTGAGACGCCTCCAAGGATTTGTGGAGGATCCACACCAGCTTCTGGACCGGACACAGTAGACCACAGTATCATAACTGACCAGGGCAGGTCATGTTAGAATTTCCTCCCCTACAGACATGTCAGTCTGTCTCTCAGACCTGTCTGATTTCCTACTGAAGACATCAATCTTTAAAAACAGCTCACAAATATATAGTTTCATGTTTAAAACAGCTGCTGGAGAAAATAGTGCATTTGTTGGGGACTATTTTCAGCGGCGGAAGAATCCACATTTGGTGCTCTGTGAGTATTCGGGGGCAGCAGAACAGAATATGTGGGACTGAGTCCAGATAAACTACAGTGTGTGTGTTTTACCCAGATCATCCATCCAGTTTCCTCCGATTATCCGGGGCCGGATCGCGGAGGCAACAGGCTAAGCAGGGTTATCCACACGTCCCTCTCCCCAGCAACACCTTCCAGCTCATCCCGGGGGACCCCAAGGCGTTCCCAGGCCAGTTGGGATATATAATCCCCCCAGCGCGTTCTGGATCTACCCCGGATTCTAACCAGTTACCCAGATCAATCAACTATTATTCATCTGATCACCTTCTGAGCTTTGACCTCCTCCATCAGCATCTGCTTCTCCTGCTGGAGGCGAGACGTCCGGTCTGAGGACAGAGTGTCTCTACGGTGGAGTGGCATGGTGGACGAGCTGCGTGTTTTCGTCTTCCTGCTCCAGGTGTTGAACGGTGAAGGCGACTCCCTGCCCTCCGCCGGGGACACCTGCCCTGCTGGAACAGCCAATGAGAGGGGAAGGGGCGGGGTCGGAGGCTCAATGGGAGTCCTGGGGGCTGGAGGGACTGGAGGGGCAACTATGAAGGTACAATTACAATTAACATCAGATAAATGTATAAAACGTAGAAGAAGCTTATGGGACTAAAAAGTGATTTACAGGACAATACTTATATTTAAGTCCCAACTGGAGACAGGTAAGTCCTGAGTCAAGTCAAGGCTGAGGACTTTAGTATTAACACCCGTAGTGTGATGTTCTTACTGGACGCAGCTGTAGTGTTGCTGGTGTCTGCAGAGTTTGGGGGAATCCACGGAGGAGTTTCTACATGAAACACACTCTGACTCCAGTCCTGAGACACCCTCTTACGAAGACTGTGCACCGAGTTCCTGTACACACACAAAGAAATGATGGTTTGGTTCTTATAATGACCAGCGACATGAAGCAGCGGGGCCCCAGCGGAGCAGAAGCTCCATCGACTGCAGCTTTAAACCAACATGCTGATGTCACTCACTGGATCTCGATGAGCGGATGTTTGATGGACATGTTGGCGAGAAGCGTTCGTTGTGAAGGTACGTTGGCCGCATCCTCTCCCACCAGACCCAGCGGGCTCTTCAACACCAGCAGGAAGTCGTCTGCAGAAACAGGAAACAGAAAAAAGAATTCAAAAGAAAGAAACCGACAAGATGATTATTATTATTATTGTACACATACAGAGGATCTGACCAGGGGAATGAACGCTGAATGTTCTCTGCTTTAACATCAGTATCACCTCCAGAGTCCAACCGACACTCGATTCTATGTAGACACCAAAATACTCAAACATGATGATGAGGATCCGTCAAATGTTTTGTCCAAAGACCTGCGAATAAGACTTGCACCGACATGGACCCTTCACACCAACACCTTCATCACCTCAGACCTCGAACAGGATTCCCCCTCCAACAAACTGTTACACCTGCACCAAAGAAAGTGTCCTGCCTGGGAGTCTCACAGGCTGGATCACAGTGGTACTGAACACACTGCTGCAACACAACGTGAAGTCATTTGGCAAGGCACTGCATTGGCCAATCGCAGTCATGCAAACACACATTCCTGGTAGATTACTTCAAATAAAGCGGATCAAAATCTGATCCTTTCTTCCCTCTACGTTGTCACCTCAGCCTGCTGGTAATGACGGTCAGGCCTCCACACTGCAGCATGTCACTGCACGAGAGAGAACATTAGAGCGAGGCGGACTGGGAGGTCTGAAAGCTGACAGTAGGAAATATACATGATAGTAGTTAGCAACAGGCTCCAGCTTCAGTCCAAACAAAAAACACTCACACAAAAAAAAGAAAATCCCTAAAACACTCCGAGCTGAAACCTGAAGCTGTTGAACGAGTCCGGGCAACAGCAGAATACCTGAGAACCGGGTGAGCTGCTTCAACCGCAGAGCAAAACTAAAACAGCCGATTCTTGTCCCAAAACACAACATGCGGAATGTAAAGACTGTCGTCATTTACTTTTTATTTTGTTGTTGTTTTATTGAATTCATGGGGAGGAGAAACCTGAACATCTGTTTTCGCTAAATGACAAAAGTCACAAAAGACCAAATTAATTTCTGATCTCAACGATTCAAGACAGGTTGTCCATGCAGTGTGTGTGTGTCACATCCTGTTGACGGTGACCCCCCTCAGTCTGAAGGCTGACACCAGTCTAACACTGAAACATCAGGGTCCTGCAGGCCGGTCCTGTTCCTGCCATCTGAAATCCAGATCAGCTGACGTCTGAAACCTTTTTAATTCTTCAGTGTTTCACTTAACAGAGCTGCAGATTTAATCTGCTGCTGATTCAGTTAAACCACAGCTGACACACACACACACACTTCATGTTGCAACTGCAGACTTGTTGTTCACTTTTCTTTCACTACATTTATGTGACAGCATTAACTACTGGTTTCTTTAACTAAACATATGCTCAACCTATGAATTATGATGCATAATCATATGTGATTTAATTTATATGTGTTATAGATTAAAGGTTCTGCACCCACACAGGTGTTTGCAGGTGTTGACCTGCTCAGGTTGTGTAAAGCTCTGCTGGGATTTACTGAACTCAACAAACTGCTCGTACTAATCAGACTTATGGTGTAACAGCAGAGTGAGGCGGAAGTGTGCAGACCCACACAGTCCAGTACAAAGGTCTCATCACATAAAATACTGAATACAAGAAGACACCCCGATTATGAGACGATCCCCTCGTCTTTTTGAAGATTGGAAACCGGTTGGCACTCATCCTGTTGGGGAAGTTTCCCGGAGATACTGTTCGTCCAAGATGCCTGAAATATTCCATTATAGCGTTTGTCAGGCTCAGACTGTCTTACAGTGACTCTGACACTTCACAGCTTTTTGACAGTGTTTTGGGGAAGAATGAGTCACACTCTGTGGTTTATCATCCTGAGCCGCTCCCTCGCCCGGAGGACGGGTTTCCCACCTGGGGTGGGGTGCACCACAGGAAACGACCAGGAAGAAAGGCAGAAACCACGAGGAGGTGACGCAACTATGAGTCTCCAACTTTATGAGCGGAAGTGACAGGAAAAAACTTCACACAGACCAGCAGTGACTGAAAATATATTTAACAAGCAAGTAACCAGTTACACCATCAGCAGACCAGTTCAACAGACCAGTTCAACAGACCAATTACACCATCAACAGACCAGTTCAACAGACCAGTTAAACAGACCAGTTACACCATCAGCAGACCAGTTCAACCATCAACAGACCAGTTACACATTATTTATCAGATCGATATCAGTTTGTACATGTTAATGATGAATCGTCCATGCACACCAAAGTTAGTCACGGAGTCCCACAAGTGCTTGGACCAATTCTATTCACCTTATATATGCTCCTCTGGGCAATATTATCAGGAGACACTCCATACATTTCCATTGTTATGCAGATGATACCCAATTATACTTGTCAATCAAGCCAGATGAAGAGAGTCAATTCATCAAACTTCAAGCAGCCTTAAGGACATAAAAACCTGGATGACCAGCAATTTTCTGTTAAACTCAGACAAAACTGAAGTTATTGTACTTGGCCCTGAACACCTCCGAAACACATTATCTAAAGATATGGTTTCTTTAGATGGCATTGCCCTGGCCTCCAAAGGTTAAGGAATCTTGATCTTTGATCAGGATATGTTCTATAACTCACATATAAAACAAACTTCAAAGACTGCCTTTTTTCACCTACGAAGTCTGCATCTGTGGAGTCTGGATCTGTGGCTGCAGCCAATTGCTGCCCCCATGATCTGTACTGTGTTGCTGTCTCTGTCTCTCTCTCAACCCAACCCGTCGAGGCAGATGTCCCTCCACCCAGAGTCTGGTTCTCGTTCTGGTTCTTGCCACTGTCTCCTAGTGCTGCTCATGATGGCAATTGTTGGATGTCTGTAGATAAAGAGCCGGTCTGGACCTGCTCTTTATGAACCTCTGAGATAACTTTCTGATATGGAGCTATATAATCAAAAGTGAATTGAATTGACTCTGACTCGGACAAAATGAGATGCTAGTTCATACCATTACTCCCATGAGACAGCTAACTGCGCACTGTGGCTAACACCTTCAGCTCTTTGTTTTCCCTCTCTGTGTTTTTCTGACATAGACTGTCTGCTTCTGTCCTTTGACTCTGTGAGGACTCATGTTGCATCTCAGTTTCCTAAAATTCCCTTCCTGTCTGAACACCTACACAGCTAAAGTGTCTGTAATGTCATGACGCTGTTGGATTTAGTTTCCTGAGAAAACAATGTTTTAAACGTTAAGTAAGACAAACTGAGCTGAAATGTTTTACAGTGTAGTAGATACTGTTTACCCACAATCCCCTGCTGCTGCTGCTGTGAAACAGGACCTGAGGAGTGTGAGAGCTGACGACCTTGAAGTTGTGTTGTGTTTGGACTGAAGACTGTTTTTCCGCTGGATTTACACTCAGCGTGAAGTTTTCTACTCTGATGATGTCATGGCAAGCTGCACTGTGACTGCGGGGGGAGGGGGGGCGCACTTGGTGGGCAGGGCGTGTGTGGTTCTGGTGCCCACTGGCCTTGATGATTCAGAAATTCAGAGGAGAAGCAGAAACCTTCAGGTGGACCGAACCAACCAGCACCTGACCCCCCAGAAACCGACCAGCACTAAAGAGTCCAATTGGAGCTCGAGCCTCTTTGTGATCTGAGCTCAGATGAGTGTGTGTGTGTTCAGTAACAGAAGGTTAAACTCAGAGTTCAGAGAGTCTTTGAAGTGATCTTGAGGTGTTTGTTGCTGAGCCTGCAGCACATGCAGCAGGTGGGTCTAACGCCACCATATGGCGAGCACACACAGCGCAACTGAGCATGTGCAGAACAAACACACATACACTTCACATAAAACCATATCTGAGAGAGAAAACCTCATGTCTTTAAATCAGGAGGTCAAACCTCGTTCACACTGGGACTGAAACCAGATCTGGTTCTTCTTGTTTTTACATATTTTTCCCCCTCTTTCTCTTTTCTTTCCCCCTTTAACTTTCTTTCCTCCTGCAAAACATGTTTCTGGTAAAAAGGTTAACGGGTCCTCGCATGGCTGTAGGAAGTCAGGGGGAAACTGAAACTGTCGGGTAATTTCCTGAATTACATGAACTTTCCTGGTTATTCTGGTTAATTGTCAACAGACTGTAAAGAATAGAATCATTATTGTTGTTTTAGTTGACTACATGTTGTCATGTTTGTAACATTAGGAGATTCGCCTTGTTGTTAGCTTCACACCAAGAAAGTCACTGGTTCCAGCTTCTCAAATAATGCTAATAATAATACGTCTCAGTTTTCATAGTCCTCTATGACTGTGAACTGAATATGTTTGGGTTTGGCCTGCTTGTTATAATATATATATAATATGGCCGCATCCACAGCCACACAATATATCAAGTTACGGTAACCCCATGCCCGGGCACACATTAGTTATATTTGTCACTTTTTGATTTACCCTATTTTACAGGTAAAATCAATAACCACACCATTTCACATCAGAACATACTCATGGTTGATATGGCATTAGTTAGTTGTAGTGCACACATCTGGCTTTTGGTTATCAATAAGTTCTATATTGATTTGTTTAATGTTCTGTAGTTTTACCAGCCCAAGGGGAGACGGGAAACATTTTAAATGATTAATGGGGATTAAAAGTTAGCTTGCATTAGCATTTTTGATTTCTTTTTGTTGGGTTTAGTAAATGTTTGTTTCATTGTATAGGCTGGCCAGATTGTTAAATAAGTTAAGTTAATTAGTGTTAATTGTTGTTGTAGTTCCCCCTGTGTGTCTCTACTGGCCTGATCAGCCAGTGTGCATATGTTGCCCTGTGTTCTTTGTTCAGTAGGTCTGTTTTGGTCAGTTTGTTTGATTTGTTCCGTTGAGTTTGTTTAGTTCTGTTTAGTTGACCCTTTTATAGGCCAAAATTATTGTTTGTTTTTGTAACATTGTTAAATGATCTTTTTGGGGTAAATAAAAACCCATTTATGTTCAATTACACCTTGTGTCCTCATGCCTTACTGCTTGGTCCCTCACAAATATATGTCAGGTTTGTGGTTCTATTACTATTCTATTGGCAAAATGATCAATAATGAAATGAATTAACAGTCCCTGGATGACTTACAGAGGCCGGTGACGCATGCTGTCGGGTACGTTCCTGAATCACACGAACCTTTCAGGTGATTCTGGTTTCACTGCAAAGAAAACAAGTTTTTGTTGTTGATTTTAGGTTTCCAGTCTGGAAGAACTTTCCCATCTATGTGACGCTTCAACTGAAGAGAAAACCCTGTAAAGTGGAGTTGAAAGGTTTTCACAGCATCACTGTGTGAACACACACACACACACTGAGGCCTGTGAAGCTGTTTAAACACAGCGACATGGCAGCAGCAGGTGGTGCAGACGTGTAGCAGCAGCGCTCTTTGGCCTGATCCAGGATCTGCAGGCTGCACTTCAGCTCCGTCACATATGGTGCCGCCGCCGCCGCTCACGCAACCTTTGAAGACATCGAATTAAAGGTTTGACTCGACCATCTGTCTGTTGCCTGCAGTCGCTGCTCTGTCAACACACATCGTTTGTTCCCTTTATTGACTTCACCTGTTTGAAGCAGCTTTTACCTTCAGCATCATCAGTTCAGTTCTGAAGAATAACGACAGGAAGTGTTTCACAACTCAGTCTTTCACAAACCAAACCGGTCAGCAGCTTCTCACAGGTGAGGTTTGTTGAATGAGGAAGTTTATCTGAGTGTTGCCTCATTTCAAAATGCCACAAGGTGTCCCAATGACTGCTTCATGTTCAGTTTGACACACGTGTGAGGATCTGCATCAAATACAAGAACACATCTGAGCTTCTGATTTGGCCTGTTTCAGCAACTCAATTCAGTTCAGTTTTATTTATATAGTGTCATATCATAGTTATCTCATAGCACTTGTTAATATAGAGCAGGTCCAGACCAATAGTTGCAATGGTACTGATGTTAAAATAAACAACTAATAGTGTTAGAAGCACAACAGCAAGAGGGTAATAAGGTACTATGAGCTCTTTCAGATATGATGCTGCCTGACCATTAAGGGCTTTATAGCTGAGGAGAAGGATTTTACAGGTAGCCAGTGTAGAGAAGCTAATATTGGAGTCATATGATCTCTTTTCCTGGTTCTTGTCAGTAAACGTGCCGCGGCATTTTGAATCAGCTGGAGAGTCTTAATGGACTTATTGGTGCTGCCTGATAATAGGGAGTTGCAGTAATCCAGGCTT
>JAVQJF010024062.1:0-11815 GCA_036023855.1 Gadopsis marmoratus | reverse complement strand
CCACACCATGCAGGTGAGCACACTATTAGCATGATGAGTTACACCATGTAAAACTCAAGTCAAACTACATTGTAGCTGCTATTGCTTTGCATCTTCTGTATGTGGAATTGTACTGTGTTTCTGTGTGTTATCTTTCATCCTGCTCTCACTCTACCCCTCCATCTCTCACTTTTTTCTCTCTCTACCCAACCGGTGGAGGCAGATGACGCCCACCCAGAGCCTGGTTCTGGTTCTGTTCGAGGTTTCTGCCTGTTAAAGGCAGTGTTTCCTTGCCACTGTCTCCTAGTGCTGCTCATGGTGGAAATGTTGGGTCTATACATATAGAGTTGGTCTAGATTTGCTCTATATTAACAAGTGAGATAACTCTGTTATGATACACCGCTATATAAATAAAATTGACTTGAATTGATTTGTTTATACTGTACTTTGTTCCCTCCCTCCTCTCTTAGCCCCTCCCTCTACTCCAACTCAGCCAATGGTGTTGACCTGCAGTCCTGTCAGTGTGTTGTCGACTGTTTCCAGGAAGTTATGGAGCTCTTCATTCTTATTGGCTAATGTGCTGATGATCCTGCGAAGAGCTTCCTGTTTAACACACAAACACAGATTTTTTTAATGTAACAACAAAAATCTGTATCAGTTGTTTTTACATTGTAAAAGGTTAACAGTGCAACATATGTGTTTAGGGGTTATGCAGTGGTTTTAGTATCTCTGCAGTATAACCAGATTCAGTGATTTACAGTGCAGCAGTAGTACAGTGTAAACAATGTAGTAGTTTTACAGTGCAGCCATTTTAAGATGCAGTGGTTTTACAGTGCAGTAGTTTTGCAGTGTAAGAGATGCAGTAGTTTTAATTCAGTTTTATTTTATTTATAAAGCACCTAAACAAAGTCTTTACAATTAAACAGTTACATGCATTGCTCCTGCGTTCAACAGCATCAGGGATGTTCAACATGGCAGAACAAACTCTCCAAGCTAAAACTGCAGTTTTAGGATCAAAGGCTGAACCTC
Organism: Gadopsis marmoratus; assembly: GCA_036023855.1. Classification (NCBI taxonomy): domain Eukaryota; kingdom Metazoa; phylum Chordata; class Actinopteri; order Centrarchiformes; family Percichthyidae; genus Gadopsis; species Gadopsis marmoratus. The sequence goes on along the minus strand of JAVQJF010024062.1, from coordinate 10,807 downwards.
CAACAGAGTCTGCAGAGACCCACTGATCAATAATACCCACCTTCAGTCAATCAAACCCTACACCCCCTAATCCTAATCCTACAACCCTTCCATCCCAAAGGCCTCCAAAACCACCAGCTGCCTAACAATAATCGTGAATATGAGTAGCAATAAACTGATGGCATTTCTGGGAGAACGTCTCTGTTACCATGAGCTGTCCAAACATCTGGACATGCTGGATTTGATGCTTTGGTAGCGTTAAGCTTTCAGGCCAATAAAGTATTTGAACGGAACTGGACTGGAATGAAGTGAACTGAATTGGACTTAAGTGAAGTGAACTAAAGTAAGATAGACACACAGACAGAGAGCCAGACAGACAGCGAGAGACACAGACAGACGGAGAGACAGACAGAGAGACAGACCAACAGAGACACAGACAGACAGAGAGACACATAGACAGACACAGATTTGGCTGCTAACAGCTAACAGCTAGTTAATCCTCTCGCTCTCTCCGTCCATGTGTTGTCTATGTGTCTTGCTCTCATGTCACAGATTATTATTGATAATCTATCGATCAGATTCTTACCTTCTGAGTATCCATCACCTGAGAGAGAGAGACAGAGAGGAGAGAGACAGAGAGAGAGAGAGAGGGAGGACGGGGCACTAACAGGAAGTGAAATCAAACTTATTACATGCCCACTTCCTGTTTGTAGTGTCAAAATAAGAGTACAAAGCTAATGCTGAGAGAAAAAGACATTTATAATTATAAATATATAAGTATTAAAGTGGGAGCGAAGGGATTACTTAAAGTACAATTAGTATCAGTGGTTTTAATAAATTCTTAGTATTAATACGGATTAATATTTACAAGGATTTTACAAAGATGGCAAAGAATACAGATTTGCGTTTGTGTAAATATTCTGACAGCAAAATCAAGTTATTTGCAAGATATTTGACCTTTTGTTCTGAATGCAATTTCAAAAGCAACGTTACTATGGTAATCTCAAACTAGATTAATATATAATATGCTAATGACAAGTTATTTCTCTGGAAATATGTTCAAAATAAAAGTTCTGATAAAGACATAGGCCTTTTGGAAGATACCTTCAAAATAAAAGCTGGTCATAAATGTTTCTATTAACACATTCAGAATGAGTTTCACATAGTTTCCTAAAAATTATTTGAAATAAAACTTTAATGGTTTCAGTTTCATTACCGACATTAAACATAAATCCTGGTTGGTAGTTATTATTGTTTTTCAGTTTTTGACGTGAGTTTATTTCTCTGATCAAACTAACCCCGATTGTCTTCATCTTCACCTGATCGATGAACCTCTCCACCATCTTCCTCTCACTTTCTGTCTGATAATCACAAACTTCCCAGAAACACATCAAACTATTTTTCTTCTGTAAAAAGTTTTTTTTCGGAAATGAATCTGTGGATTATTCAAAGTAACAGAGACTAAAGTCCATCTCTGGAGGCCTGCATCAGCTGACCCTATGGAGGCTTTGAAGCGGGAGTTTCCCCTCAAATACAGAATTATTGTTCGGGCTACGGCTGCATGAGCTCAGCCCGTTTCTGTGGAGCAGAGGAACTGTGACCTTTCCTTTAGATTCACTCCAATAATACAGAGACATTCAGACCTTAGAACTCATTTTTTCAGATTCACCTGCATCAAAGTTACATTTTGGTAATGTAACCCTACAGAGTTTATTTTTTGAAACATAAAACGGTCACAACTCTTTTTGTTCACAACTCGACAGAACAACAAACAGCTGAAAATCTGAGACCCAATGTCTCAAAACAAATAAACTTTAAGTTATATACAAGTTAAATTTCGTGAATAAAGTCATGTTACAGCAACAGATTTTCAACTTTATTCTCTAAATATTAACATGTTTCCTCAAAATTACAGGTTTATTTTGTCGTAAGATTTTTTAGTTTTTCCTCAGAGAATTTAAAGTTTATTCTTTGTATTTCCTAATGGTGGCTTGCACATCCCGTCACACTACGGAGGCCCTGAGTGGACATGACCAAAAACTGTATTTGTGAGTTTTAGCTCATGTGCCTTCAGGGCCTCTCGTACAGCATCAACACAAAGAAAAACTGGAAAAACTATCAAACCACCAGGTTTTCACCTAAAATGTGGAATTTTATTGTTCATCATCTGTTTTACATTTCACCAAAAACTATTTGCCTTTGAGTCGTTTTCCTCCAGCATCAACATAAAAAACAGTGAAAAATCAACTTACAGCCATGAATAAACACTGTGGAAACTTTTTTGGCAAAAATCATTTTTGTTTTAAATTATGTGCTTAAACGTTAAAAGGTTTTACAGCAATAACTTACGTTTTACAGTGTTATTTGTTGCCAAGGCGATACAGAGTGGGACGTTTTCACCCAACAGAAGATTTCTCAACTAAAATCCTTAAAAATCACCAGGAAATTCAAGAACCAACTCAAACGTTTTCCTCACATACGAACTTTTCAAAGTGTTTCAGATATCATTTTTACAGTTCAGTGGCAGCAAACTTCTCTCTCTGGATTAAATGCAGTTTGTTTTAGTGAAGTTCTGAAAAACTGATTTTTACATCCATCTGACAAAAAAAATCATTTAATTTAAACATTTCAGCTGAAAATGTTCTGGTCTGTCAATTGTAATTCACTGAAGTTTAAACTTTTCAAATAGGAGTCCCAAAACAAATTAAATTAAAAAAACTGGGTAATTTTTCTCAGCTCAAACTGCATCAAAGATATATTTGAGTGTCTCCACATGTGAAGAAAATAAATACATTTCTACCCAATGACAGAGGAAAAATCTTTTTTTCAGAACCAAACTCCATTCAAAAAAAGATGAAAACTTCCAAATGAGCAGAATCAGCTCAGACATTACAGCTATCAGAAACAGATATATCATCATCATCATCGCTGTTATCTCACCATGGTAACTGTCACCATTGAGGTAGGGGGCGGGACCATGCAGGGACACAGGCAGAGAGGGGCGGAGCTAAGCGCTACACATCATTTTAGTGGTATAAAACATAAAAAGTTCATTTTTAAAGTTTACTCTCATCAAATAAAGAAGCTTCACTGACAAGTGAGAGGAGCCAATGAGGGGAGAGGAAGGCGGAGAGGGGGCGGGGCTAGCACTTAAATACAGATTCACATCCTGTACAGTTCAGTGCACAAACAAACACTTTCTGACGTTTCTCCCTCCATATTTACACTTTAACTGTGGTGGCCATCTTGTGTCCTATTTTCAGATTTTTCATACTGATGTCACAATGTACGAGCCGCGTTCCCCGCTGCCGCCACCACTGCCTTCGCCACCTTTTGGCTCCCGTTTTTTGGTGACGGGGGTCGGAATGAGTGATGGTCGCGTGGGGGTTGTTGATGATGTGGTGGTGGTTGATGTGGGGGTGACATCAGTGCTGTTCTTCCTTGGGCTTGGCGTGTAGTTGAAGGGGCTTACCCGTGCTGCCACGGCACCGCTGCGCTGCTGACTGCGCTGCTGCTGCTGTTGGTGTTGTTGCCGTTCAAGTGGTGGTGGCTTGTCCTCGAGGCTCTCACAGCTCCGGCGCAGGTTGAGGTTGGAGGAAGAGGAGGAGGAAGAGGAGGAGGAGGAGGGAATCTTGGAGGGGGCAGGGCTGTCGATGACGGGCGGGGCGTTGGTGGCAGTGGGAGAACGGGCTGAACAGGAAGAGGAAGATCGCGGGTTGTTGACAGGACAGTCCTCCAGACGAACCCACACGTCTTCCGATTTGTCAGTGAAGCTCCGTCCGGCTGATGAGTCACCACCGCCACTCTTTGCCTTCCTCCACGTTCCTTTTGACCTTACAGCACTCTCCTCCTCGCTCCGCCCCTTCTCGCTGGACTCCGATGACGCCGACAGCACTGATGACGAGCTTCCTGTCCTCTTCCATGTCCCCACACGTGGTAATGATGTTGAGTGTTTACTGCCACTGCCCACTCCTCCCCCGCTGCCATTTTCCCGCTTCCAGGTCCCGGTGCGGCTGAACCGTGATGTCGTCACCTCCTGTGGGCGTGATGGGCTCTCAGAGTGGGAGCGGTTGACTTCATGTCTCCTGGTTGCTGATGGTAGAGGTGTATCAGGGCTGGACGGCGACTCTACCGCTGCAGCCGCAGACTCCTCCAGCTTCCTCTTTAGTGTCGGACTCGGTCCTTCTTTGATGAAGGTCGACTGACGAACGAGCACTGGCTTCTCTGGCTCCGCCTTCTGCTTCTTGGCCGTCATGGAGCCACTGACCCTCGATGCTGACTCGCTCCTCGGGATGCCACCACTGGCGCTCCTCACCACTCCACTCTGTTTAGCCGGTCTGGAGGCTGCTGATGATGATGATGATGATACACTTCCTGGAGACGCAGTACGTGGCAGCTGTGACATCTTCGCTCCTTTGTGATTGGCTGCCGTGGAAGTCCGAGATGGCGTTGAGTCCCGAGAGGACCCTCCTCCTCTGTCTGCGCCTTCGTTGCTTCCTGGAGCTTTGGCCACGGCTGTTGCTCTGGGTTTACTCCGCCCCCTAGCTGCTGGCTCCACCCTTGGCTTACCTGTAATCAGACTCCTATACACCTTCTTCCCGCCTCTCACCGCCTTTGCCTCGTCCTCCTCTTCCTCCTCCTTCTTCTTGGCCTCCAGGGTGGTGCTTTCTCCACCCTTCAGGATCCTCGCCCCTCGCTTCACTGCCGCCTCTTCCTTCTCCTCCATCTCTTCTTCTTCTGCATTGTTATTGGTTGCTGGCAGGCGGAACGGTGAGCCCACAGACTTCAGGGAGAGGACCGAGTCAGAGTCTGATGACGGTTGGCGGGATAGTGACGAGGCGGCGGCAGCGTTCAGGCTGCTGACGATGGAGTTAGCGCCTTCCTGGATTGCCTTCCAATCAAAGGACTCAGAGTCAGGGGAGGTTGGGCTTCTCGGTGCCTCTGAAGGCTCCTCCTCTGCCAGAATGCTGTCGTTGACTTTGGCAACAGAGACAGCTTTCTTTTTCTTCTTGGGCATGGCGGAGCTGATGCACTCCTGTAGCAGGTCGTCCTCTGAGTCGATACTCAGTGAGCTAAGTGAAGAGTTCCTGGAGAAGCAGACGGGCGTGTCCTCCACATGGAATGCTTTGGGGGCATAGCCACTGGCCACAGGGGGGCGGGACTTAGACTCTGACTGTGGCAGAGGCTTTGTTATTGCTTTGCCTCCATCTTGCTGCTCGGGTAGCGGCGGCTGAGCAAATTCCTTGTTGTTGTTCTCCTGGTCAATATCACTCAGCGAGCTCAGGGAAGAGTTTCTTGAGAAGCAGACAGGTGTGTCCTCGATGGCGAACTTCTGCTTCTCGTCTGTTGCTGTTGGGTTGGTCGCAGGTTTCGTTCGAGGGAAAACAGCCGCCGTCTGCTGCTTCCTCTTCCTGCCTTCTTCTTCTTTTGTTTTCTTCTCCTCTTCGTCCTTCTCACCACCGTCATCTTCATCAAAGTCGAGGGAGCTCAGCGAGTCATTGCGTGAGAAGCAGCATGGCGTGCCCTCGATGGGCGTGTAGTGGCGTGGCGAGTCAAAGGCAAACCCTGGTTTTGCTTTGGCAGCTGCGGCAACACTGTACGCTGCCCGCTGGGGCATCGGTTTTACAGGGGACGTTGGCTTCTTCTTCTGTGGGCCAAGAGGAGACGGGTCCGTAGGAGGAAGAGGAGGGGGAAGGGGTGAGGCTTGGAGGCTCTCCCTGTTCACTGCGGCTCTGATTGGTTTTCTGGGTTTGGCTTTGGGCATGGCGGCACTGATGCACTCGGCAAGGATGTCGTCGCCATTCTCGCCCTCAGGAAGTCCAGCCCGTCTTCTCTGGGAGGATGTGGGCGGGGCTACAGGTATGATGGCTGCTGCTGCCTCTTCATTGGGTGGGGAATCAATGGTCAGGTCACTGAGCGAGGTAGCGGTGGAGAAGTTGAGTGGCGTTCCTTCCACACAGTAAATTCTAGGCACCTCCTCTGGTAGTGGCGGCGGAACATCCTTCCTCTGCAGTGACTGGGAGTGGCTTTGAGGTGGGAGGAGCTTGTATATAGGAAGCTGGCTGGGTTTCCGTGGCACTGCTTGTTGCTGTTTCTTTGGTTTCCGTGATGACTTGGGCATGGCCATGTTGATGCATGCCTCAAGGATCTCGATGTCGTCGTCATCATCCGATTCCTCAAGGATTGGTTTTGCTGCCTCCTCCTCCTTCCTCTGCTCGTTCCCTCCATCTTCCTCCTCTTTCTTCTTCATCTCTGCTGCAATGTACGGCTCGTCTAGACTGAGCGCACTCAGACTAGAGGCTCGGGAGAAGCCGTGTGGCGTGCTCTCTGTAGCGAAATGCAGCAGGACATCTGCACTGCTCTCTTCATCATCCTTCTTCTTGACCTTTTCCTCTTCCTTTGTTTTCTGTGTTGTTGGCGGCGGCAGCGGTGGGGTCTTGGCGCGGCTAGGCGGCATGGTCTGTCCCGGGCTGTCAGGAAGGTCGCTGGGGCTGACCACGCCACTTGGCATGCCGCTGCACGGCTCGCTAGAGCGCACAGAGCTGGCAATGGACGAGGTGGAGAAGCTGTCGAGGGAGCTGACCGATGTGCAGCGGCTGAACATCAGTGGTGTCTCCTGAGCATATGGCTGCTCTGGAGGACTCTTAGGAGTCCTGGCGCCTGATGATGTCACATGGTGGTGATGATGGTGGTGGTGGGCGTGACCATGATGGTGGTGGTGACCTCGTCTTCCACGCACGGAGGGAACAGTGGCAGCAGTGGCGGTCTGGCTCTCCGCCTCCTTCTGCTGCCTCTGCTGCTGCTCGTGTGCATCTTTCTCGCTGACAGGAAGTGTCGGGTAGTCGTTACTGCCGCTTCCACAGATGACGCTCCCACCTCTCCTCCTTCTCCCGATGACGTCGCCGTGCTCCTCTTCCTCCTCTGATGACAGCGAGGAGAGCGAGCTGCCCCTGGAGAAGCAGATAGGCGTGTCCTCCACGCAGTATGTCTGCGTTGACTCCTGGTTGCCTTTTGACACCGCCCGATTGGCTGTTGGTGGAGGGGGGCAGAGCTTGTTGGCTGAGCATGATGGGGGAGGTGGAACGGAGGGGCCAGTGGCCTCTTCTGGCTTGAATAGCGGTTTGTGGGCAGCGTCAGCACCATACTTCAGGCTGTAATCGATTGGCTGCTCACCTGATGAGTCACCGCCGTAGTTTGATGTTGCTGTGGCAACAACATAGCGAGGTGATGGGACAGATGCCATGCAGCAGCTGGTTGTTGCTAATTCGCTGCCGTCGTTTCTCCTCCTTAGCCTGGCGTCCTGTTCCTCATCCTCATCGCTCTCGATGCCACCGCGGTGACTCGGACTCTGTCTCCCAGAATTCAACTGTTCGTCAGAGTACTTCAGGCTGTAGTTGATTGGTGTGTCGAGCTCTGCTCCGTCATCGTCCGCCATGTGGTTGGCGCTGCGAATCTTGTGGGCCAAGTCGGCTGGGTACTTCCTGTAGACGCAGCACTTGTTGACTCCATTCTCGTCTGATGAGTAGAATGGCTCAGATGATGGTTTCGTCTTGCCACGGTTGCCATAGCCATCGGCACTCGTCACGCTGTTGAGGCTGTCGCTGGATGCTCGGACACTGGGCGGGAACACTGGCCGAGAATACGCTGCTTCCTCACTCATCCTCTTTGATCCATCTCCATTCTTTGGGCTCGACAGCACGGGCGTGTTGGCATACGAGCGTGTTGTGCTCCCTCCTCCTCCGGCTCCATTACAGCCCCGCCCCTTCCTGTGTGCTGCCTTGGGGCTCAAGTTGTCGATGTTGTCGAAAGTCTCTGACAGCTGCTGGGCATCCAGCTCCTCGAATAATGCCTTCTGTTTGCGTGCGTGCAATGATGGGGCACCGGCACCCGGCGACACCACACTAGCATCCTTGTAGCGTGCTGGCCGGTTAGCCATCAGGTTGCGCAGGGCAGCAGCGCTGCCCATGGCAATCATCTTGTGCCGAGAGTGGATGAGGTTGCGCAGCATGCCCACGGCACCCAGCTCCCATAATGCCTCCTGGTCTTTAGCATCTCTGGCTGACAGATTCCAGAGTGTCCCGCAGGCGTTGGAGACAATGGTCAAACTGTGAGACTTCAGGTGCTGCAGCAGAGTCGGCAGGCAACCGTGATCACGCAGTATCTGCCTGTAAGACAACAGGGTAAGCTATCAGAGTACAAAGTATTCAGTCCACACAGTGGATATTGTAGCAGGTTGTTTATTTGATCACAGTTGTTTACCTGTGAGCCTCATTGGTGGCGATGAGGCTGGAGACATTGCGCAGGATACCGCCACCACTCTCGATGATGGCAAGCGTGTTGGTGTGGCTGCGGTGTGTCAGTGCTCCCACCAGAAATGCCAGAGCGCCATCCACTGCACAGATATCCGCCTTGTTCTCCGTACAGTGAGCCGACAGGTTCCAAAGTGCACTCAGTACGGACTTCAGAGTCGACTCCTGAAGGAGGGCAAGAAAAAAAACAAATTGAAAAACTACAGAATTCGAAAAGAGAACAAAAGGAAATGAAGACAAACCAGACGATAAAAAGAAATCCTGTTTTTATTTACCTTCTGGACTTCGAGAGCACAGCCCATCAGTGCTCGCACGCTGCCGACCTCACGCAGCGTCTTCTTACTGTTGACATCAGCACGCCACGATAAGTTCCTCAAAACACTTGCTATCACCTAAAAAAACAGCAGGACAAAATATTCAGGAGGAAAACAGAAAATTCTATTGGAAACATATGAAACAAAAACATAATGGATGAAAAAATATTCAAAAACCGGCTTGTATAACGAGATAGAGTTCCCTCGCCTGACACCAACAAATATATTTAACAGAATAAATAAATAAAAAGCATTCAAAGCCTCTATCTGGGAAGTGGTCCATCGACTACTGAATGAGAGAATTTTCAGGCTGGTTGGCCCAGGTGAGTGCTGAAGCAGCAGACCGGTATCAGGAGGACTGAAGCTTCTGTGGGAGCTTCTCAAATGTGGGAGGGGTTCGGGGGGCCATGTAGAAGGACTTTCATTCTGCCTCAGACTATATTTGACAAACAATCAGATGACTCGGGATGTTGGCACAACTGATCCAGTTTTCAGCAGGGAGGAGAACTGCTGACCTGGACCAGGTGGTGAAAGGAAATCTTTGAGGACTTATTGAACCTGACAGACTCATCCTCCTTAGAGGAGACAGAGTTGCAAGACACACCTGTAGCCGACATGCCCACCTCAACAAAGAACCTTTGCATTTTTGGCATTTTGTTCAATTCAATTTTAATTATATAGCGCTATGTCATAACAGAGTTATCTCATAGAACTTGTTAATATAGAACAAGTCTAGACCAACTCTATATGTATAGACCCAACAATTCCACCATGAGCAGCACTAGGAGACAGTGGCAGGGAAACACTGCCTTTAACAGGCAGATACCTCGAGCAGAACCAGACTCTGGCTGGAGCGGTCATCAGAGAAAAAAAGATAGAGGGGGGGGGGGTAGAGTGAGAGCAGGATGAACGAGAACACACAGTACAATTCCACATACACATGTAAAGCAATGGCAGCTACAATGTTACTGATGTTAAAATAAAAAACCAATAGTATCAGCAGCACAACAACAGCTACACTAATAATAAGCAGCAGCAGGCGGTCTGCATCCACTCGACCAGATACGTGTTCATCCAGACTCCGCAGAACCACACAGACAGAGACGGAGAGAGAGAGAGAGAGAGAGAGAGAGAGAGAGAGAGACACACACACAGACACAGGCAGAGTGAGAGAGAGAGAGCGCTCAGTGCATCATGTGAAGTCTCCCGGCAATCTAGGCCTATAGCAGCATACCTAAGAGGAAAGTCTTAAGCCTAGTTAAGACTCCCATTCTACTTTTAGAGACTCTAGGAACCACAAGGAGCTCTTTAAGATATGATGGTGCCTGACCATTAAGGGCTTTATAGGTGAGGAGAAGCATTTTAAATTCTATTCTGGATTTTACAGGTAGCCAGTGTAGAGATGCTAATACTGGAGATATGTGATCTATTTTCCTGGTTCTTGTGAGTAAATATGCTGCAGCATTTTGGATCAGCTGGAGAGCCTTAACGGACTTATTGGAGCTGCCTGATAATAGGGAAAAAGGCAAACTTCAAGGGAAAAAAGGCAGTCCTTGAAGTTTGTTTTATATGCGAGTTAAAGGACATATCCTGATCAAAAATAACTCCAAGATTCCTTAATGTGTTTCGGAGGTGTTCAGGGCCAAGTACAATAGATTAGAGCTTAGACAATAGTATGAGTTTAACATTAGAAAATTGCAGGTCATCCAGGTTATTATGTCCTTGAGGCATGCTTGAAGTTTAATGAATTGACGCGCTTCATCTGGCTTGATTGAGTATAATTGGGTATCATCTACATAACAATGGAAATGTTTGATGATCAATAATTACTTTATCTGTTTTAAGGACTAAACCTGATAAGAACTAAATAAATAAATAAATAAATAATTCAATAATTATAAATTCAGAATACGGTACACTATAACAAATAGAACTGGCTGTAATGTTTTCAAATTTGGGTATGAAAGACTAACAACAAGGCTTTCGAATGAGATATAATTTAGTTTAGGTTTAGGGTTTATTCTTAGGCTTGAGTCAAAGATGGCTGCAACTCCACCTCCTCAGCCCGGGCCTCGAGGAATGGTGAATGGACTCTTTCTTATATAGCGCTTTTCAACCGAAACGGTTCCCAAAGCGCTGTACCAGTAATCTAAGTTTGAACAGTAGTCTAATTCACCCATTCACACCCATTCTAATTCACCCATT
>JAVQJF010024059.1:0-17365 GCA_036023855.1 Gadopsis marmoratus | reverse complement strand
GATTTTTAGGCCCCTCCCCCAGGGCGGGAAGGGAAGTTCATTTTGGGTCACCGAAATCCCTTCCTCCCCATTCATGTGTGCCTTCTGTCCCTATGGGCCCTAAGGGGCGTTATGGGAAGTGTAGGATCCAGTGTGACTAATACTAGGGACTAAAAGCCAGGATATCTCATCAACAAACAGCTTTCTGATTAATTGAGTAGTCTGCAACAATTTTTAAAATATATTTTCAAAACAAATAATTATTCCCAAAAAAAAAGCCAGCATGCCAGTTCATTTATTCCAGCTCCTGAAATGAGAATTTTTGGTCCTTTTCTTTGTTTTATTTAATGTAAACATAATATCTTTTGGATTTTGGACTGTAGGTCGGACACAACAAGACATTTGAAGACAGTGAAGTACATTGAGATATTAGCTAAATATACTTAAAAACTAATGTACTCTTTATGCAGAATATTGTATTAGTGGATTGTTTTAACGACATTAAATGTTGCACAGATAACAGTGCATCATTTTATAAGATGATCATGTGTTTTATATAAAGAATCTACAAACTAACCAGTAACTACAGCTCTCAAATTGAGTAAAAAGCACATTATTCCCCTCTGAAATGTGGTAGTGTAGAAACATAAAGTAGCAGAAAACAAAACCAACTTAAAGCGCAAGTTCCTTTTATTAAAATTATGTAATGTTTACTTTCCGCCACTGCTGCACTTACATGGATGGTCCGTGTTTATCTATCGGAGCAGTTTTAGCAGGAACGGAGGCATCCATCCAAGTTCAACATCCAGCCATCTGTCACGGTGATAAGCCGAGCCATGCCTGTCCGACATCTGTCACACATCTCAGTAGTGGGTAAAGAGCCTCCCAGAATATCAGATTAATCTTTGCTAAGTTGTCGTTTGAGTGATACCAGCTGGAGAGTAAGTGGCTCACAGCTCCAGTGGAGGTCCAGGGGCCCCCCGTTTGAGCAGCTGCTTGCGTGTTTGATGGAAGGTGGTGGCAGTTTATCGCCTCCTGGAGCGGCCTCCGAAAGTGCTTACTGTGGTTATCTCCACGCCGTGCACTTTCAGCATCGGGAACAAAGTTCTCATGAACCCTTTGCTCCCCCTGAGTCCTGTTGCCAAGTGGTGAAGAGGGTGAGAGCAAAACATCATCCTCGTATCAGGCGTTGTCTTTTGTGTTGGAAAATGAAATGGCAGGAGGGGGGGGAGTGGGTGATGCGAGAGTGAATGTGGGCTCTTATGATAGAACGAAGAAGCGCTGTTAGGTGACAGTGAAAGAGAGCGGCTGTCATGCATGTGAGGGAGAAAGGTAGCTGATAGCCCCGATGGTGTTCACTTTGTACCTATGAAACAGATAAGCTTGCCTTTGTAGTCATGGTTACTGGAGGGGGAGGAGGATGTCGGGGGGGGGTTGTTGTCACTGATGAAATCCAAAGCTAGAGGATCTCACTGCATGTGGACCATGTTTGGAGAAGTCACAGCCGTTCTGGTGCAGGTCAGCCAAGGGTTTTGCTGCAGGAATTTGAGCGTCCCAGACGAAACCTGCCGCCTGGTGTAAACACAGCGTGAGACGGCGCTGTTTACCATCCCGCCCGCGCTTTTTATTGCGTCCCTTCCTCGTGTTGTGCAAACAGAGTCCACCCCAGTTTCATCGCTTTGTGGAGATTATGATCATAGCCTTCATTATTTTTCAAGGCCATTCTAAAGCATTATACGCACGTGCATGACATATATGCTGACGTTCGTCTGTCTAATGTGACTAGAATAAACATTGTCTCTGTTGTAATCAACAGATCATAAAGAGCTAGCTGGGCTCCTCTTCATACGGCTTATGTCAAAGGGCTAAACTCCTTTTACGGAGTACATGTGACATGTAATGTTTATCAGAGACGCCTTCAAATTCAAGGTTTCTCTGGCTTCACTCTTGGGGCTGTTGCTGAGAATAATCTCAACAAACTTGTGCAGCGGCGCAGAGGTGAAAACGCAGGAGCTTGTACATGCTGTGAGGATTTTATCGAATAAAATAAATAATAATAATAATAATATATATATATATATATATATATATATCGCAAGATTGTACAGAGCAATTTGAAGTGCCTTATCCAGAGTGACATAAACAAATTGCTCTTTTATCCTAAAATCCCTGATCTTTAGTGTGTCTGTGCTGAAAGTTGTGCTGCAGTGTGACGCACCTCGAAGAGCTTGTTATTCAGCCTTCCTAAATTAACTTGTTTTTCTTTTTTTTTCTTCTTCTTATTTTTTGTTTAAAGATATTGTGTTTATCAGCTCTGAGCTCCCATTACTCTAATTTCCATCTTAACAGCCGCTGCCTGATTGCAGAGGCAATGAAAGTCTGGACTGAACAATCTAAAATCATCATCTCAATGCCTTTTGGAATAATCTGTCAAAAAACTGTACAGTGTGCAGTCACAGCGGTGACACATTTCAATACGATCCTGGAGGCACAGCGGGCTATTTCGGTTGATTTTTCCATCCAATGTGTGTGCGCGCGTGTGTGTGTGTGTGTGTGTGCATTCACATTTGTCATATGGGAAATTGTGCTGTCCTGTGACAACCCTGTGTGTCTGTCCTTATACCGAGATCAGTGCTGTCATTTGCGTGTGTGTGTGTGTGTGTGTGTGTGTGTGTGCATACTTGCTGTGCGGTGTTTTTATTCTTTTCTAAATGACATCCCCAGCATGAAGACATCAGAATGGACAAAATATCATGGCACACATCAGGGAAGATGCACACAGTGTGATTGTCTATTTCTTTCTCATCACTCCTTCCTCTTTCAACAGTCTTTCAATAGCAACAGGCTTCCAAAGACTCACTTAGACACAGCTTTGCGTGGTACTGGGGTACATACAAATACATTACATTGTACATTTTCTATCGCATTTTATAAATCATTTTCGTTTATCATTGTACAAAGTACAAATGTAGTATTACAAATTAGAATATGATCATTGTACAGCCAGAGAGTTTCTTTGTTTGGTTTGAAATGAAAACTGTTGTTTGAAATTTATAAAGACATGAATACTATTGGTTATTGAAGTGTTTCAAAGGGAATGTTAGTATGAAAGTAGAAGGTATAAATATATATTTGCATTTCTGGGGACATGATTTGCTAAATGGATTCCTACCTTGCAAAATGAGCGACTGGAGTCAAACCTCAGAGCAGCCGTTCCAGTGGATTTCAACAGTGACTTTTGCAGCCAGGAGGAACAAAAAAAATCAAAATAAAGACCAAACCTGGAAACCTAGCAGAGGACAAAACCTAAAACTAGCTTCAATGTGACCCAAAAGGCCCAGAGGCAAGGGCTTCATTTTGATTTCACCTGTACATTTATGAGGCTCCATACTCACGTTGAGAAGAAGTGGGGCATCCGCTACCTTACCGGTCTCACGTTAGAACTTTTTTGCAATTTTAACATCCCGGGGGGGAAAGCCGAAGTGTTGAGGGCCCGAGCTGTTTGACCCCATCTGAACTTCAAGGGTCGCGATTGACGTGTGGATTTAAAACAAAAACAAGCAAACAAAAACAACAAAAAAAGACCAAAAAAAAAGAAAAATCAGTAGCCTGCTGCAAGTGTTAAATGTACATAACAAGTGTTTAACATTTTTTCATTTGCTTATGTACGTAGATGTTCACTGTGTATTCACTCACTGTGGCTTGTGGCTTCTCTTGCAATAGGAAAAATACATTTAACAGTCTATTGTTTGAATTGTATATATCTATATGACAATACATTATATGTAATTCGGACGTGGTACATTTGACATGTACATACACGTCTTTAATAGCTAATAATCTGAATGTTCCCCCCTTCCCCCAAAGAATCCCTCATTTATTCTCCTCCCCCTCCCCCACTATGATACTTCCTGTACAGTAACAATGGTATTGATTTCCTTTTTGATGCATTCTTGATTGATTATTTGTTCTGGACAATGAATCAGAGTGTTACTATCAGTGGCCACCTACGACACCGTAGGATGAAATGCATCAAGTGGTTACATTGTGCCATATTCTCTCAGAATGAAATTCAAATAAAAATATATCAAAATGTGTCCGGAAAGGTTTTTGGGTTCTTTGACCGTCAGGATGCACAAGGTGAAAAAGAAACGTCCTTTTTTTTTTTTTTTGCCTTTATTTTTTATTGATTTTTTTGTTTTTGGAAGCGTAATGGGGAAACAACGGGTTTGTTAACTCCAACCGAGGGCTACAATAGTGAGGACATTTCGTGTTGTGATCATAACAATTCTTTTTTTATTTTTTATTTTATTTTACAGAGCAGCAGGAGGAAAACAAACTAAACACAGTTATAGTTTGCACACTTGTACATTTCATGCAGAAAGAACTATCTTATGTTTATTCTTACAGGAAATAAAAAGAAAAATATCATATAGCACACAGTAATGGGGGAAAGTGTTACCATTAACTTGAGTCGCTTGAAAAATCGCAAATGCACAACCTTTTTTTGCTCAAATTAATTAAAATAAGCTGTTTGGATCCTTCACTTTTAGCAAACAGCTTCATTAAGTTGGGGCACGGACCAAAGAGTTTTCCAAATTAGAGTTAGGCTACGCAACTGAAAAACAAATCCTATCCAATTGTGTTCTCAAGAAAATAATCCTAGAAACAGCATCATTAGGTAAGAACACTAGTAAACAAACCTTCCATATTCATTATTCGTCCCTACCGCTGAGTATTACATCTCATATCGCAACATACAAGTTGTTTCTTATCAGGTGCTAGAAAGAAGAAAAAGTAAAAACATTGTCACTAAAAGTCATATTCCCACTGGTTTTTTCCAAAGCTCTATAGGCTCCTACTGTCAACCTACGGGAACAAAGAGGAACCGTGTTGAAATTGGGCCGTGGACGTCTTTCCACCCTCTCCTTCCCCCTTCCTCCCTGGGACAAGCAACCTCATCAGTCCATTTGGGTGCGATCTCGCTTCTTGCCTTCCTTCTTTTGCTTCTTTGCATCTGCGAGAAGAGAAAAGGCAAAGAAGAGGTCATGCATTCCACAGCGTTTGCTTTGACGGTCTGCTATTGCCAGAGGTGGTGCTGTTTAAAAAAAAAATCACCAAACCCCATTGTGTCCAAGGAGAGCACAGGCACTCTGCTTCAGATTGTAATAATCAACCGTATGAGTTTTTAATTAGTTTTTTTGTGTTGCTGTAATTTTTTTGCCAGAGTGCTGCGACTCCGCATGCTCGCTCTCTCCTGGGGCTTGATTCGGCGGAGTGGCGCATGCGTCGCGAGCAACCGCTTTATCAACTTCCCGCCACAGTGGATCGGTACCTGGCGGCCATGGCAGAAGCCGCAGTCCACGGCTTCCCTTTCCGCTTCGTGGCCTCTCCGCCCTGGTGATCTGGAGGGGAGCACAACCCGCGGCCGGCGTGGCTAGCTAGCTCCTGGCTAGCAGCTTGTTTGGACCCTGCTGTGCGTGTGCATCTGCGTGTGCGCGCTCAGTCGTCCGTTGTGTCCTTTTGTTCGTTTGAAGGCTTTCTCGCCGAGAGCTAGACGAGAAGATCGACACCGCTCTCGCGTTTGTACTCTGAATATGAAGCTCCCGCCAGAAGCCAGCTAACTGGCACAAACACTGGGAACGGGGAAACAACCAAGATACGACTTTGCAATTAGTGCAAAATATATGCGTCTGTATTTCTTGGATGCTCGGCCGTACTAATCTTCTTACTATAAATAGTGTTTTCTAGCAGGCTTTTCAGCGTATGACATGTTGAACAGAGATGTCAGCCTGGCTAATCAACACCCTTTGGTTTGGACATACCTAATCCAAAGCAAGTTCCTACTGCTGACACTAAATATAGATCCTCCCACATGGCTTTTCTTTAGGTTCACAAAGCAGCCAGCTTCACATAAATGAAATAATAAGAAAAAAATAAGAGGAAGATCACCACATATTTTCACAATGGTGCCGTTTTAGGAGGAAAAACTGATAGAAGTCAAATACAAAGAGCAGATTTGATTAACGTGCCTTGGGAAAAAATCCAATAAAAGAAAAAAAAAAAAGAAATATGGCATCTTGGTGTATTTTAAAAGATATACAGTGAGATAATACAAGACTGTCAATACTTAAATCCTGAATTCATTTTTGTCTTTTATGAAGGACATCTCCATGACTCACAGATCCTCTAATGACATGCCGCCAAGCAGTTCTGCACAGAAACACGGTGTGCTTCGTCAATGAGACTTCAATTGAGTTTAAACCTTTTTAACATTCCGAGTGTGCACCGCGAGGAAATCTTCTTAGACGTCTGTTCCTGTCACCCTCGGTTGCAAAACCTCTCCTCAACCATGCAAATATGGAAATCGCTCTTCCGTCCCATTTGTTTGCTTGGTTTTATTTGTTTAAATGTTTTTTTTTGGGGGGGGGGTTCTCTCTCTCTCTCTCTCTGTCTCTCTCTCTCTCTCTCCGTGATGTTTGTGTCAGCACATCCTGCTCCCCCGGGGACAGAGATGGAGAACAGGATTACTCTCGCTCTGTTATATATGCTCCATATATGAGATGGGTACTCTCATACCTGCTGCATTTGCACATTGCATGGACACTGCTCCGTCTCCTCTCTGCCTCTGACTCAGAATCAGGTATTCCTCAAATCTGCCCTGAGCCAGAACACAGCGACTCCGCGGCACAACTGAGTAGAACAGAGCAGAATCTGACTTTTCGATATCTGTTGCATTTGCATTGGAATGTAACTAACAGGGTTCGTACAAAGTCTTGGAAAGCTTGGAAAATGCTGTTATGTTTTCAAGGTTAGCAGTGTGCCTGAATTTGAATGTACTCCTTGAAAAACTCTCGATTTTTCAACATGATCTGGTGTTTCATCGACACAATCACTTGTGCATTTAATACATTAATGTTAATAATAATTATTTGTCTGTTGATTCCTGCATTTATAGTAACAATTTAGATTTGATGATAAAGGCTTTGAGAGACATTTTTGGATTAGGTACCTTGAAAAAGCTTGAAATGTACTCCTTAAAAGCTGCACGAGCCCTGAGCTAAATACATGTACTCAAGTACAATTATGAGTGTACTTGTATATTTAGTAAAAGTATGTTAATTATATGCTACTTTATACTACTTCACAGCATTTCAGAGGGAAATACTATACTCCTCTGAATTACCGATGCCTCCTGCAACTCTGCAGATTAAGATATTAGATTAGATACAACTACAGTACATAAAGTAGTAGTAATAGTAGTTAAGCCCCTGACCATGAACTGTAACAACCATGGTTTGTTTACAGCTGGCCGGGGATCTTGTTGCATGTCGTTCCCAATCTCTACTATTTCTCTACTGTCATTTGTTGCCCAAAAAATATTTTATATATATATTATAAAGGAAACATGAACGATTTGCATTAACGGCAGTGTAGCTGCATACACAGCTATTGCAAAAGCTGCCCTACACTCTTTGCAGGGCAGAAATATCGAGATAACGTAATGATAATGCTGTGTGGCTCTGAATTAATGTCTTTGGATGTTAAAATCAGCACCTGTCTGTCCAGAAAGACTGGCGCAAACATGCCAGAAATATCTCTACAAAGCCTTTTGTTTAACCCCCGAAATCAACTCTGGCATCCAAACACTCCCTCACGCGTTACCCACTCCTGTTCTGCTGAAAGGGAAGGCGGGGACCTGAGGTTTCTACAGGCATTCATAATGTTTCCTTTCTGTCACTCTTTGTTTGCTCCTTCGCTCCGCAGGGTCTGTGTTTCACCTGGGCTAGACAGCAAAGACATGCAACTCTGAATCTCGGATTGCTCCCGAGGCGCCTCTTAGCATTGTTTCCTCCAGAATCTGCAAATGACAGATGCCACCTCCATCACAGAAACCTGCTGGAGTCAGGGGAAGCCTCAGCTATCTCCCAAAACCAAGGTGGCTGCTCAGAATTGCAGATTTGGCTGGACAGATCTCTGCTCCCAGCCGGGGGGGGCTTAGATAGCCTCTCCACTCTCCATTTCAGTCACTCCAAAGCCAAACATTTCTGTTTTTTCCATAAGCGCTGTGGCCTGTATCTCTGCACATCCCCTGACAGACACAGAAAAATATACACAATTCCTCTTCCTGTACACACCTCATTATGCACAGCACCCCCCTCTTTTCTTTTTCCCAGTAACCCCTCTGCTTCCTAAGGCATATATCTTCCATCTGGCAGACATGGGAAATCACACAATCGCATTCGCTCAGATAGCGAGTCGCTCTTCCCAACTTCCTCCCTTCATCCCAGGCCACTGGCATCCTCGCTCTGCTTCTCTGTTGCCCTCAGCTGTCACACCTCTCGGGCCGTCACTCCGCACGCACGCGTCAGGCCTTCATTGCGGCGCCGCACACGTGGCTGCAAACCAAACATGTTTTCACCTGCACGCACACGCACACCCAAAGCACGTGAATCTATACACTTTGATTTACAGTTTTTCAATGTGAAAAGTTCACGACCAAGCAGCACGTGCGGTACAGCTCCTCAAGAAACTTCCTGTCACAATACATCCATGATATGCTACAGATTCCTCCGTTTTGAAAGTCTAATAGTTTTGGCATGAAATGCCAAACCTATTAAACCTGACGTGTTACAGGTGGCAGCAGACATCCTGTAGTAAAAAATAAACGTCTCAAAAGTCCTCCATATCATTGTAATGTGGGGCTTCACCGGACTGTGGCTATTTGATAAAATTACAGTAAGGTTAAGCAAACGCCATGTGCAAACCCGGCGTGCACACATGTCATCTGCTGAGTGTGATAAGGGCGCAGTTTATGACCGTTGGCAGCAATTCTGCACTCATTATAATCCTGTTTGGACAATGGGACACTCGCAATGGGTCAGTTACATCCTTGTTTGCATAATTAACAAAGGACCTGGACTCACTTGGAATGAATCGAGTGCTTCCTTATCACCAGTTTTTTTTTTTATAACATTGCGATTAAATATCCTCCTGTTAGTTCAAATCTTGTGTCAACTCGAGTCTTCCGATAACCGCCCTATAACCCTGTCATTCACCGCTTCACACTTAGCACTTAAGTAGGTGGATTTGCATCAAGCTGATGGTGGATTGAATGTTAATGTGAATTGCGACTGTTGTTGCCTGAAATCGCTAAAATCATTTGCAAGGGATTGTTGGATTTAGCAAAGATGCAATCAGTGTGAGACGTACCAGGAGACAAGATGAATATCTATTGAACTTACACAGCGATTATCACAAAGAGGATAGAGAAAGTTCACTCTCAAGTATACCTTTATACATATACTGATGCTCATTTATGATAATTAAAATGAAGAGCTGGTTATTTTATTTCAGATTTCGAACCTGGGAGGTGTAGCTGAAACACGCCGAGCGTACAAGCTTGTCGGGAGGAAAATCAGCTGAAGAAACAGAGATACCCAAGTGGTAAACATCCCTTCAGCTATGATTAATTAAACAAACCAGCTAATCTAACATTCCCTAAAACTGTTTACAGTGATTTGACAGTGCGAGACAATAACGGAACGATTCTTCTCGGAGAGCAAATAACATTTCCCGACTTTCAAACTAGTGGTTTAAGGATAGTGTGCCAAGAAATCTTGTAAAAGACTTGGCGTGGTGTCTTGGGTGAATTTCATTAAAGCTTTATTGAAAACACATATATCAGAATTGTACCTTCTTCAATATATTTCACAAAGGCAGGAGTCAGTTCCTTTGTGTGTCCTGAAACGTGTTGGCACACTACAAATTACTGAAGGAATCAAGTCATCGTCTTAAAAAAGAATTATATAATATAATTATATATATATATGTGTGTGTGTGTGTGTGTATATGCATGCGTGTAAGTATGTATATACTGTATGTGTGTGTGTGTGTGTGTGTGTGTGTGTGTATGTATGTATGTATGTATGCCATTATTTTTTTTTTTATATATATATATATATATATATATATATATATAATTTCAGTATGAATTATTTTGATCAACACTGTTCAACAGTCGGGTGAAAAACAGCCCTGTACGGTCGAAGTGCCAGCACCTACTTTAAATTCATTCAAGTTTAGTTTATGCTTGTGAAGCAGTCAGATATCATACAACAGGGATTTGATGTACCCCGCTGCTGTCGACGAGCTCAACATGTCCAGCGAGACTTACATTCTTTCTACAGATGATTTATTCCTCTCCGCTTACCTTGCAGCTTGGTCTTGGGGGGTTTCCCACAGGGCTTGGTGGCTGTGACAGTGGAGGCGCAGGTCGCATCCATGAGCGCTCGCTTCAGCACGCCCGTCCTGTTCTTCTTGCCCGTCGCCAGATCGCACTCCCCCCAAGCCTGGAAGTCGTACTTGCATTCCCCTTCAGGACACAAAAATAGTCAGATTCTTAAATAGACCCTTTTTGTTTAGTGGAGTAGCTCTGAGGAGGCATAGCACAGGAGCGATCAAGCTGAAAACCTGGGAAAATGACACAATGCTGTTTCTATATTTGCAATCAATTGCAATCAGTCAATGGAAAAAGCCTATTGAGCCTGAGGAGCTGTGAGTCATACACTTTGAATGGCTGATAAGAGGTTGTAATATACTTGGCTATTATCTCCGTCCTATCAACAGAAACGGTCCAAGATGCACAGAGTGAGTTCTGCTAAAACCTCATCACCAGACGCTCTCATTAACGACATCAGAGGTGCTTATAGCTTTATGCTGGCAGGGACAGACGGTGCGTCACAGTGCTGCTCTTATATTTCCTATATGATGAAACCCGCTGACAGATGAATGTAATCATAAACAGCCTGGCGCCCGTTCACCCTGGAAATAATGCGCGGATACAATCTTGGCAGCAGAGAAGTGATAGCACTTTCAGAAGCCTCTCAAATAAATTTCATATATGTGCTTTCGTTTGATATTAAATTTAGCCCACCTTTAACTCAATCCCAGAGGACGCCAAGTTGCTGTAGATGCTGTAAATGGCACCCGTGGCTGAGGTATCTTTATAAAAATGTGTTTGAAGAAGCGCGCGAGTGTGTGTGTGTGTGTGTGCGGGAGTGTGTGTTTGTTTACTGTATGTCCATGTCTCCCATATCTCCCTCCATTATTTTGTTGCCACTCTAGCCGGGCTCCCCGGAGGCCGTGACACTCATTCCTCAGCTTCCTTCCTCTCACATGAAAGCGTCTGACCCCTTGTCACTGCCTCCGAGATCCCAGGGTGCTCATCAGAGGAGGGGAGAGGGGAGAGACGGGGTGAGGGGAGGAGTGACGGGGGCCCATTGTTGCAGGGAAGAATCCCGCAGGGACTTCCTGAGCATCCAACGTTAAAAACCCCGCGCCTCCATAATTTGTCTCTGAGAGAGAGAGAGAGCTTCCTCGCAAGCTCCTGGGAATTTGGCAGGCAGCCCATGTCCTCTTTAAGGTGTCATACTCAA
The DNA here is from genome assembly GCA_036023855.1 of Gadopsis marmoratus. Lineage (NCBI taxonomy): Eukaryota > Metazoa > Chordata > Actinopteri > Centrarchiformes > Percichthyidae > Gadopsis > Gadopsis marmoratus. The sequence continues at coordinate 5,948 of JAVQJF010024059.1, read as the reverse complement.
GTGTGGGCACACGCATTCATCCAGACAGAGTCCTGCATGTGTCAAGAGATTCCCGAATGATTGGAAAAGATCTGACCATTTAGATTCTTGCCTTTTTGTCAAATATTTGCTTGCGATTTTAAGGTCATCGCTAGAAAGTAGTTAAAGCTGAAAATACACACAGTTGGTGCATTGGATTGAGATTATTTGCAGTATTTTTGGGATGGAGAGAATACCTTTCAACACAAGACTGCAACAGGGCCAGTTTAAGATGGAAAGATGGATACAGTATGATGGAGCATAACATCTGTAATTATTTTAATGTTTTAATTATTTTAATGTAGACATGAATTACATATCATCGCAATACACTAGTTTGTATTTGTTGAGTTTTGTTTAGATTTTACACACTTATATAACACACTAAAGTCTTTATAATAATGATAATAGCAATAATAACAATAACAATGAAAGCATCCTCCTATACGCTTGTATGCCATTATTTTTTTGAGTCACATTGGTAATTTTTTGTTTCCGAGCCCAAGCTAACATGCAACACTGGTGACATCATCGTGGTTACTTTTCCAGCGCTGACACATAAACTGACTTTGATATGCAAAACAGGTGGAGTGCCCCTTTAATAAGGGACCCAGGCTCCAATGCCTTGAAGATAAAAGCTATTGAAATAATACTTTTATAATTTTTCAACATCATCTGTTTTGGGCTTTGTGCGTTTGCATTCACTGTATGAATGTTTCTATGGTCTGTTGTATAGAAACCCATTAGCTGCCCCACACAACAGTTGTCCTCTTTTTTGGGGCCATGCTGCTGGCAACCCGGGCTCTACAGTATTGTGCACACATTCCTATTTTAAGCACAACATTTCTATCCTTATGCGCGCTTTTGTTATATTCGTGTGAGTTGCAAAAAGCTCTTCTGCTGGGCTATCTGCATCAAACTGTTAACCTAGATTTCTTTGGTTTTTTTTGTAAAGATCCTTTTGCAGATTAATACTGTAATCAGATGTAACAGTCAAATGGGATGTCAAACCTGTCTTGCTCCATGTCCAGTCCGAAAGGAGTCTCAGAGAAAAACCCATAATAATATGGGTTTTCCACCTTTTGTTTTCACCTTTTTACAAGGTTATTGTAACAGTACCTAAAGCCAAATAACATTGTTCCTTAATGCAATATGCTATGCTACATACCAGTCTTTAGCCTACTAAGTAAGTAATAGTCTTTCCATCGATGACAGACATTTTTACTAAGCAGGCACCATATCTGAATCCAGGTTTGGCTGCCAGGGTTAAATTGCAGGGTCTTTTCACACTGATTTTGACGCATTTTGTGGGGCGTAGGCACAAAATGTTACAGTATTTATCTTTTTAATTGCAAAAATGGCCAAAAGAAAGAAATAGACTGGATCGGATTGCAAGGGTGTTCAGCCTCTACAACACAAGAAGGGCTATTTGCCTCTTTTCCTTTCGTTTCTTTTCTCAAGTAACTTTCCACAATTGAAAGGCCAGAGGCATGTAACTTATTGCCACTTCTCCTAAACTTTTGCTGCTATAATCTATATAGCCAGTTAGTGAGACCTATTTCCCGTAGTGTGTTCATCACTCATGACAGGCTCATTGCAGATCAGCAGGCTCCTGCCTGACAGGCCTTACTGGGGGGAACAAAAGTCCCTAAGGCTTGTCACTGCAAGGCATTTCAGCTGTGAAGGCTGCACAGACTCAAGCCCAAAAAGCAAATGACAAAGCAGGATGATTATTCCTGTGTTTTCCATGACGATGTATCACGTCCTCGGCAGACATTTCTGTTGTGCCGCTAATAAGCTAGCTTACTCATTCCTATTGTGAAAGCGGGGCAATTGTTTGTGTGAATGACAGGCCATCATCATGGCGACGGGTGCAGGGTGAGAGGGATGGGAGATGCACAGAAGGAGGGATCTTTTGGTGCTCATAGAGTCTTTCCATATTTCCTCCCTCACCTCCAAACTTCTTCTTCCAGTCGCAGGGGATCTTGCAGCGTTGGGTCTTGATGGTCTGCTTACAGTCGGTGCCGGTGCGCGTTCCCTCCCTGGTGCCGAGTCCACAGTCCCCCTTGTTGGCTACACACACGCTCCACTGCCACTCCCCGCAGTCCGACTTGCGCTCCTTCTTTCCTGTAGGACCACAAACACCAGCTCCGTAAGCTTCAGACCATTATCGCCACAAATGGGTTAAAGTCAGCTGAAACTAGTAACAAGTCCAAGCAAGGCTCAAGTCTTCAGAAGCAAACAGCAAGGCATCACGTATAGGTCCTTTAGATCTCTGAATGCCAGCCAATACAGTGACATGCACTGAACATTTTTCGGTAAAACCTGTGTTAATAGTTTCCTATTACATAGCTGAGAACGAGTCATTTTACTGAATATGCCTAATAATCACATTCAAGGTGTGTGGCCATGCAAGACGTGCCTGGCATTGTCTTATTTTTAGATTTACTTGGATTTTAACAGGTCAATGCATCAGACTTAGTCAAGTGTCAAGTGTTGTGTTTAAGGTGTCAAGGTTTAGGACCCGTCTCAGTGTGAGCTCCTCATTTATTTGTCTTGTGTCCGACAAGCCTCACATCTACAGCGCTGGTTATATCAAACATTTATACAAGTACTCGCCCCTTCTTGGGATTTTTCAAATTATTTCAAGGCCGATGTAATGGGTTTAGGTGTTTTTTTATGCAAATTTCCAGTGCAAATTAACTTTCTTTTGTGTGTGTGTGTGTGAATTTAAATGAGGCTAACTGTTGTTGTCTTTACCCAAGCGGGAGTTATCTGACAAATTTTTTGCATTTCTTGCAAGATATCGCTATTTGTTTCTGCTAAATTCTCAAAGGAGACAAATTACTTCGACCCCAAAGGCTTCTCTTCTTTTTTTTTTCTTTTCATTTTCTTATTATTTTTCAAGAGCTGTGTCCAACTAAATAAGTTGTTAAGAGGGACATTTCTCTCTCCCAGTAGGCTGCACTGTCACCCCTTTGGGGGACATAGTCATTTTTATATTTATATTTTTATTAGTTTAACAAATGAAATGGCAGCACTACATGTTAAACATAATCATTTAATATGGATTTGATTTCATACTGAGCATCACGGTGCTCCTGTTTTAGATTAGTATACAGTATAAAGGGAATCTAAACCTGAATCTGAACCATAGTTCTAATGTGTTCTGAGCTTTGCGAGGTTCACCTTGTTTCTCTGCTTTGCCTCCTTCAGCTGCCATCACTGTTAGCACCAGGAGTGCCATCACGGCCACCCGTGTCCAGTGTTTCTGTCCATTCATTCTGAAAGAGAAACAAGACCATCATTAGAGGAGAAGCCTGCTTTCCTTACGCACCTAAAGGGCCATCAGTGTGTGCTGTCAGGTGGAGTTATTTTGGAATGCAAAGTGTCCGTTGTGTACTTCCATCTCCACTTTACAATTTCCTGCATTTCTAAAATCACTGCATTTTGAAGAACTCCTGACTTTTGAGAACTCCTGAACCTGATCTTGACACATTCAGGAAGGAAGGCGAAAACAAATAAAGCAATAGTTGTCCCAGGTCCCATGAGACTTTGGAATCCAGCACAGTGGAAATGGCACAAGATGAGAGCTGGAAACACCCCAGGCTGTTCCTCTAACAACATTTTGATTGTCCACGCTGCCAGTCACGGCTGCATTTGCTGTCAGTCTCTGTGGAACAGGCTTGATTTGATTTGTCAAAACTGTTGATTCTCTGACCCCTCAAGTCTGATGCAAGAAGAGGAGAGAAGTTTAATCGATTCAGAATTATTATGTTGATAATGTTAATTACTAATAATGTCATATGTTAATGATTCTGTTATGGACCGCGAGTGATAAGTCAATCGTTAAGGCTGCCATCAATGGAGAAATGGATCCTTCTGCCTCTTCCTTGATTGATATGTGTTTGCGGAGCCAATGGCAACGCTTTCACATTATTCAGCCGATCAACAGGTGGCGGTAATGACCCATGAAACGCAGCAATGTGCCAATGAAAGGCAATAAAGAAGAACACTGCTTGGATGGGAACAATGCAGGTTCCACCACGTTCCTTAAAGTGTCACAGTGAATGTAAACAAAAATCTCCACAGGGCAGCTTTAAGGGCACTGGCTATTGGCTAGACGTGACTGATCCACATTATATACAGTTCCTGCATCAGGGTCATTATAAGATTCGGCGTTTCCACTATCAGTTACAACCATTCAATCATTCATACAGATTTAAATTTGGATAAGGAGTATTGGTATGAGGTCCGTGTTAATGTTTGAAGAGTGATTTAGGTGTTTTTAGTGTGAATATGTTCTTAAGAACCAGATACTGTACACGCGACCAACGTTGGAGTCACAAATGGGGAAGAAAGTGATGACAGTCAGTGTTCACTTTCCAGGCACAAGAAGATGCAGAAGGCTTCAGCTTCCAGAGACATTAAACCTGCTGCACGAAAAACAAGGTGAGGTGTCTGTTACCGAAGTACAATGGAATGTCGTGAAAAAAGCGATGTCATTGGTCATCCGTCTCTGTTTGTTTCCATTGTTTGCACCGAGCTGCTGACATTTTTAAGCCAGTTTAAGGTTTTAAAGTATCAAGCAAGTACTTTGAATGATCAGCTCTCTTGCTGTATAATTAGATCCTCCAGCTGGTTCTTGATCAGCAGAAAGCTGTTACTGTCATGATGAAGTTGTTGCAGAAAACACACTCTCTTTGACTCCCCTGCCTTTTCTTTTCTGCTTTTTTGTTTTTTTTTTTTTTGTTGAGAGAGCGAGAGAGAGAGGAATTCTTGAGCAGACAGCGCTCCCTGAGTGGAGAGACAGCATGAGACTGAAGCAATTACCAAGTGTCTGTCTCAAAAAATGTTCCCCTGTGCTCGGCTTCCTGTAGAATGGTTGAGCCTGGCAGGGAAATAATATCCGTGTGTCATTTTTAATTAATCGTGGGCTGGCTCCGAGCACCCCCGCCCCACTGTGCCACGAAGTTGCATTCCCAACTTTTCATTTCACTCACTTAAGACCTCGTGTACGTTAAGTCTGTTTAGAGGACGGTGAAAGCCTCTGCGAGTTCAGTCAGGTATTCAAGCCTTATAGTTAATTATTAGATGTTCTTATAGTCTATTTTACCTGGGATTTGATGTCTCTCAGCACTTCTCAGGAACTCATAATGAGCCTTATGGCAGCGCCTGTACTCTGCCTGCCAGGGAAGGTCTTCTGACTCCTTCACACGGTTCGATTCTCCGACTGTGGCAGCGCACAGACAAACCCTGCTTTGATTAAATACTTCAGACTCTAGCTACCAGTTTTTTGGGCTTTTTTTTTTTATGTATACTCTTTTTTTTAAGAGATTGCAAACTATTCATCTACATAACCCGAAAAAGGGAGAGAGGGGAAAAAAATCATTGGATCCCAACTGTAAGAAATACATACAGTGATTTCTAAGAGTTTCAAAGGGGAAAGCCAATGAAAGCTCCCAGATAAAAATCATTTTCCGAGAGAAAGGCATTGTGGCCTTTCAAAAGATAAGACAGCCTTCTCCTGGCAGAGTGATGGGCTGTTGGTACAGTGCAGGCATAAAAGGGGACGGGGATGACGACTTTGAATGAGCACTCTGCACGGCGGGCCAGAGAAAGAAATAAGTATTGGAATTAAACTGATTAACTGTTTCCTGTGTGGTTCACTGAGACGACAGGTGTCTCCTCCTCTTGAGGTCGTTAAATTTAACGGAAGTGTCTCCCAACCACGTAGCTCCCATTTGCAGAGCGTGACAGCACCTATAATGGATGACTGGGTGAATCGGAGCGTTCGACTGTCATTCTGCCGGCATGTGTGCCGCCTGTGTACTACTTTGATATGAAGCGCTGGGGACTGCCAACTCAAAAGCTCGTCTTGTGCTTTTTCATAAACGCTCTTGCCCTGTGCTTTCTTCAGTCCACACACC